>CAUYLG010032328.1:0-93095 GCA_963573385.1 Cacajao melanocephalus
GAGAGATAGCATGGGGAGAAATGCCAGATATAGGTGAAGGGGAGGAAAGCAGCAAATCACACTGCCACGTGTGTACCTATGCAACAATCTTGCATGTTCTTCACATGTACCCCAAAACCTAAAATGCAATAAAAAAAATTATCCAAAAAAAAAAAAAAAGAAATTCTTCCTAATTAATTCCATGACGCTAGCATTATCCTCATACCAAAACCAGATAAGAACACAACAACAACAAAAAGAAAACAATGGGCCAGTATCTCTGATGAATACAGATTTAAACATCCTCAGCCAAATCCTAGCAAATCGAATCTAACAGTACATCAAAAAATAATACACCTGATCAAGTAGGATTTATTTTAAGGATACAAGAATGGTTCAATATATGCAAATCAATAAATGTAATGCATCACATTGATATAATAAAATTTTAAAAGCATCACCTCAATAGACACAGAAAAAGCGTTTGATAAAATTCATCATCTCTTTATGATAAAAACTCTTAACATATTAGCCATAGAAGGAATATACCTCAACACAATAAAGACCATATGTGACAAACCCATGACTAACATTGTACGAATGAAGAAATACTGGAATATAAACTAGAATAGCCACTTTGGAGAAGAGTGTGGAGATTCCTCAAAAAACTACAAATATAACTTTCATATGATCTAGCAATCTCACTACCGCATATCTGTCCCAAAGAACAGAAATCATTATATTAAAGAGATAGCTGCAACTCCATGTTTATTACAGCACTATTTATAATAGCAAAGATATGGAATTAACCTACATGTTCAACAACAGGCTGAATTGATAAAGAAAATGTGGTATATATATACATGTGAAGTAGTAGTCAGCCATATAGGATAATTAAATCCTGTTGTTCACTACAACATGTATAGAACTGAATGACGTTAAGTGAAATAAGAGGAAAAGAAAGTCAGACACCATATCTTCTCACTCAGATATGGAAGCTTAAATAAAGGAAAAAATCCACAATTAAAGCAGTGTAAAATTATATATAACAAAGTCCCAGAGGTTTATGCATTATAAAAGTGGCAAGCTTCTAAACTGTGGTTCACGTTGGGAAACTGCTGAACCAGGAGTGTGGCAACAGAGATCTTTAAGGCCATACTCAAACGAAAAGCAACTTTAAAAACAAGAGCTGCTCCAGCACCAGCACACTCTTAACTGGACAAAGAATTGGATCAGATTGTAATAATTTAGTATGCTCAACATCACGAATAAAATTTTAATGGTTATTTAAGAAACAAACCCAAGAAATTCTTCCCCAGAATCTGAATGAAAGGAAAAGATTTAAAAAAAATGCTAACAAGGATGTGGAGTAAGGGGAATTCTCATGTGCTGTTAGTGAGAATGTTAATTAGTATAGCTATTATGGAATATACTATTGAGGTTTCTCAAAATACTGAAAACAGAACCACCATATGATTTAGTAATCCCACTACTGGGTATTTATCCAAAGGAAAGGAAATTGGCATAACAAAGAGATATCTGCACTGTCGTGTTTATTACAGCACTATTCTCAATAGCCAGGATATGGAATCAACCTGAATGTCCATCAGCAGATGAATAAATAAAGAAAATGTAGTATATATACACAACAGAATATTATTCAGCTATTTCAAAAATGAAATATTGTCATTAGTAACATGGATAAGCCTGGAGGACATTATGTTAAGTAAAATAAGTCAGACATGGAAAGATAAATACTGCAGGTTCTTACTCACATGTAGGAGCAAAAAAATGAGCTCTTAGAGAGTAGAACTATGGTTATTACAGGCTGGGAACTGTAAGGGAGAAGGAAGGATAGAGGGAGATTGGTCAGTGAATGTAAAGTTACAGCTAAATAAGAATATGTTTTAGTGTTCTATAGCACTGTAGGGTGAATATAGTTGATTATTATATATGTTCAAAAAGCTGGAAGAGAGGATTTTGAATGTTCTCATCAAACAAATGATGACTTAAGGTGATGTATATGCTAATTACCCTGATTTGATAGTTACACACTCTATACATGTTTCTAAATGCCACTTGGTACCTCATAAATACGTCACATCTATTATGTGTCAAGTAAAATGAAAAGGAAAAAATGAAAAAAGTGGAATAACAAAGGTCGTTTTGTCCATGACATCATAGTGAGCCTGACCTTTGGCTTATACAAAGCTTTAATCTAAATCTGACAAAGAAAATGGAAAATCAGTTTATTTTTCATTTTCTTTCATAAGCTTATGCCAAAAAAACACACATAATAATGTTAGCAAGAGCAAAATGTTAAATTAACTGCATCAAAACTACTTAATAGTAGTTGAGATAAAAGATGACCAATATAGTATATATCTATGCAAAGCTTAATTATACAATATAATTATAACCAATTTCCTATTTCCATACATTGCCCTTATACATTATTCTTAAACCTGTACCTAGTCAAAATGTAGTTTGATTTAAAGCATCAAGCCATGAAGTGCTTCAATACAAATATATATTTTAAATTAGAGATTGTTAATCATTTCCTGAAAAAATGATTTTGATAATATTAAACTGAATATGTGCAAGACAGTGTACTGGGAAATGAAAGAAGGTACAAAGAAGAAAAACACACAGAATTTGCTTCGAGAAAACTCACAATTTGGTATATATGAATTAGATTTCAAAAGAATTATAAGTAAACAAATTTTTTTTTTTTTTTTTGAGATGGAGTCTCACCGTCACCCAGGCTGGAGTGCCGTGGAGTAATCTCAGCTCAAGGCAACCTCCACCTCAAAGTTTCAAGCAATTCTCCTGCCTCAGCCTCTTGAGCAGCTGGGATTACAGGTGCACACCACCAAACCCAGCTAATTTTTGTATTTTTAGTAGAGTTGAGGTTTCACCATGTTGGTCAGGCTGATCTCGAACTCCTGACCTCATGATCCGCCCACCTTGGCCTCCCAAAATGCTGGAACAAAATCTTTTACAATTATTGCTGCTGTAGTGTCAGGTTACAGAGGAAAGATTTTTAAAGAAACAACTGTTCCACTGGATTACTGAATTGAACCTTTAGAAAATTGGAAAAGCATCTCATAAAGTGGGAAAAAATGAGAAAATTCATGGTGAGTTTGAGGGACAGCAAGTTGGCCAGTTTAAAAGAAGTATAGACTACATCAAGATGGGTACTGAGCTTGAAAAGTCAACAAATGGCTTTATATAGGGTCCTGAGGACCTTCCATAGGAAAAGGCGAGTGCTGTGGTTTTGACATTCAACTCCTCCAAATATTATGCATGAACTGGATCCCCAGTGTTGAAAGCAGCACCTAATGGGAGGTGTTTAGGCCCTGGGTGTGGATCCTTCATGAACCGCTTGGAGCAATCCTCTTGGTAATGAGTGAATTCTCACTCTGTTTGTTCTTGCAAGGGCTGGTTGTTTGAAAGAGCCTGGCACCCCTCACCCCTTGCTTCCTCTCTTACATGTAATCTCTGCATGCTGGCTCCGTATCACCTTCTGCCATGAGTGGAAGCAACCTGAAGCCCTCACTGGAAGTAGGTACTGGTGCCATGCCTCTTATACAGCCTGCAGAATTGTGAACCAAATAAACCTCATTTCTTTGTAAATTACCCAGCTTTGGGTATTCCTTTATAGCAACACAAACAGGCTAAATGAGCCATCTGAAATTTTAGATAGTGACATCATATACCTTATCAGTTTTTAGAAGATCAGTTCCAGATGCCCAAAGCCATTCTTGTACATGGAAGTGATATAGTGCTAAATAATACCTAATGTGTCTTAGAAATGAAAGTAAATCCAATATGAAACAAGTGTTCCCTCATTTTCTCCATTCCACCTTCAAAGACTGAAAGTATATTACTGACACATTCAAGATGTCATAATAGGAAGGTGAGAACCAGCTTGATAACTGCATCCTAGCTCAAGCCAAATAACCTAGGTTTCCATTTACTGAAAAAAGAAGCTCTTCCTCATCCGGATAGGCCAGTGATGACTTGCAGCCAGGATCTCCTATAACATTGGCTAAAATTAAGAGACAGTGATTTCGTGACTGTAAGATTTTTTTCCTGCTGAATCCTCTGTGATTACATTTTCATGTGACAGTGTATGGCTCAGGGATCATTATGGAGACTGCAGAGAAATGTACACATAGCTTTATATAAGTCGTGGTAAAAGACAGAGAGAAAGTGTGTATTCAAAAATGTTTGAATAGGTTTCCTCAAAGTAATCTATTATTGCTTTATTGATAATTATGTTTTGAATTACTGCCTGTACTTACATGACTGAAGAGTAGTTTGGGCATGTGAACTGGAATTTATCACACATCATTTCATGTATTAACATGAGATGCTTTCATTTGAATAAACAATAAGTAGACTTCAGGACTGTTCTTTGAATATTATGACTTAGATCTTTAGAAAAGCCATACTGGAAGTCCTTTTTTGACTGCCTTAATAAGTCAGATTTGAACATATTTTTGCTATAACTTTAAAGTATAGCTAGAGTAATGATTAATAATCTCACTGATAGATAGCCCTCAGGATTTGCATTTTAGACTTGCATAACAGTATAATAGATAGTTCCTAAATACTTCAGATGTATATGCTATGTAAGGCTGTGAATGATAAAATATACTTTTTATAAACAATTTGCTTAAAATTATCTCAGTGAGTGTATGTGCTGTATTAATAAACCATATTATTTTCAATAGCCAGATATATTGACAAAGACTTTCAACAAAGAAATAGTCAAAGGGAATCTTACAGTTTTATTTGTATTCAGTTATTTATGGGTGGTTTCTAAACTGTAATCACCTTTAATCAGTATAATTTGGATGAGAAAAAATCCTTAATATGAAGAATCCTGTAGGATATTTTATAGATTAGATGAATGATTATAGGGAAATTTTCTCCTTGCCACAAAGCACGTTCCTACCTACCAGTGAGTCCAAGACACGTTCCTGGGCATTGTGAGAGAACAAAGGTTTCAGCTAGAGCTGAAGGGGTTTTAGGCTGGTGAAAACAGCATCAATCTTGCTACCCAAGTGGGTGCAGATAGAATATTTGAAAACAGGAATCATGTGTCTGATCTTACGAGTTTTTGTTGCAATAGATTTAGGGACTTAGAAAGCATCCTGGGGAATTTTAACAAACCAGTAAAAACCTTTGCTTAGAGAATGGCTCCAGAGCCTGTGCTGTGAACAAGTTCTATATGTTTTTAAAATGCAGCTAAGAGTTACATTGTCCTAAAAAGTGTAACTCATAGAAACAGGGATTCGAATAGTGGTTACCAAGGACTGCTGGTAGAGGGAGAGGATTGGGGAGATGTTGGTCAAAGGATACAAAACTTCAGTTAAACAGGAGGAATAACTTCAAGAGATCTATTATACAACAAGCTGACTATAGTTAATAACAATATATTGTATGTCTGAAAATTACAGAGAGAACAGGTGTTCTCACTACAAAAAAATGATTAAAGTGTGTATATGTTAATTAGCTTGATTTAGCCATTTCATAACATACACATATTTCAAAACATCATGTTGTATACCACAAATATATACAACTAATATTTGTTAATTTAAAAAGAAATAAAAATAATTACGTTCTTACAAAGTACCTATCGTTCTTACTAAAATTTCACCTCTAAAGTAATTCTTATAGATTTGACAGGAAGATAATTGATTTTCTCTCTAGGGACTGTGTGGAACATAGAAAAAGAAAACTCTGGGCTGGGTGTGGTGGCTCATACCTGTAATCCCAGTACTTTAGGGGGCCGAGGTGGGCAGATCAGGATGTCAGGAGTTCGAGACCAGCCTGGGCAACATGGTGAAACCAGTCTCTACTAAAAATACAAAAATCAGTCAGGCATAGTGGCATGCACCTGTAATCCCAGCTACTTGGGAGGCTGAGGCAGGAGAAATACTTGAACCCAGGAGGCAGAGGCTGCAGTGAGCCGAGGTCACACCACTGTACTTCAGCCTGGGTGACAGAGCAAGACTGCATCTCAAAAAAAGAAAAAAGAAAAAGAAAAATCTGTTTGGAGGGTGTTATGTATGCTTGAAGATAAAAAAATTCTGTCATTTCCTACCAAATCTATGATATTTGGGAAATAACCACTCAGACTCTTTACATGCCTCTTAAAAATGTTAGTTATATAATTTATTCATTCATGTACTCACTTATTAACAAATATTTGGTGAACACCTATTAGGTGATAGGACTGTTTTAAATCCTAGAGATAGAACAGCCAGCAGAATAGACAAAAACCTCTGCATCCTTAGAGCTCACATTCTTTTCTGTTGGAGGAATTGAATAAATTATATATTTTAAATGTTTTGAATAGTGTCTAGGACATACTTAGCCTAGTAAAAGATAACCATTATTACTAACATTATTGGCAGTGTTCATACTTAAACCAGTATGAGAAAGATAAATCTCTTTAAGGAGCACTTTGTAAACCTATTCCAACAATAGACTATATAGTTAACTAAAATAATGAAGAATTATCTTTAGAGCTAGGGTGCATGACTATCAGATATTAAAAAATAAAATTCTGATAATTTCAATTATTAGATGTTATATACTAAAAAAAACTTTCATACAATACTTCTGGGAATGTAAATTGTTGTAATCTCTGTGAAGAACAAAATAACAATTTGTGGTACCTGGATTATGTTGCCACAAATCCCCCTTTAAGTATATTGGAGGAACTTGTTTACATATTCATAAGGAAAACCTGATACAAGTATGATCATTATAGAGTTTTTTCCCATCAATAGGGAAATGAGTAAATGGTAGCCAACATAGTAGTTAAGAAAAAGGAACTAGTTTCATATGTTAAAAGGAGAAATTTTCAAAGCAATCTTGAGTGGATGAGCAAGTTTTGTGGACAGTAGGATGTCATAAATGCCATGTATACCATGTATACCAAATACATAACAGTGATTGACTTTAGAGATAGAGGGACTTGGATGAGACTGAGGAAGAGTACATATGGGACTTCAATGTTATCTACAATGCATTGTTCTTTAGAAATTAGAACAAAATCTGATGAAAAAATAGTGTATGTTACTATTGAGGTGGTAGATTATTTTCTATATTTTATGAGCTCTACTTTTCTTCAACATTTATAATAAAAAATATATAGTGAATAGGAGAAGTAAATGTCAGGGTGCAAAGCCAGGTGACATAAATGAGTCTGTGGCTGGGTAACAGAGAGATCCTATCAGGCCAACACATATCAGTACCTGAAACTCACCTCAGAATTACGATCATAAAATATTCTTGTACTTGACTGTGAATCTCAGTAATACAGTTTAAAAAAGGCTTTGTGAAAGTAAAGCGTACCTAAACCTTTATCACCCAGGGTCAGACTCTAACAGAAAAATACTTTGCAAAGTTTTATGCCATTTTTCTTTCTAGTTTTGTTGGTGAGTGTGAGGAAAGGATAGCTAGATTAAAAAAAAAAATACTTTTATTCTGAAATGTTTCAAGCATCCATAAAAGATTAGAGCATATAGAATCACAAACAAGGTAATCTTACCGTGAAGTCTTACTGAATCTTAACTTTTCTCATACTTGTTATTACATGTGTTATTGATGTCCCCTGTGTAACCTTTCTCAGGATTTTACGATTTTTCTTTTTTTTGTACTAAAGATGTTGATGAAAGCTCTTGCCTCCTCATAAGCAAATCTGCATGACAGACATTTTCCATCTATTGGATTAGGAAATATAGGGCATCAAAATAATCAGAATCTCCCTCAGGCAACAGAATATTCTTACTTGGAGTATATAAAAACTCAAAGCTAAAGCTGAAAAGTTTCTCACAGGAACGTGACAACAAGATTGAAATGATATTCTGTGCTGCCATCTTTGTAGCAATCTTGATAATATCAGAGGAATGAATGCCTTTGAAGCCAAATGTCCAGTGAACACTTTGGTGTTGACAAGTTAATCATTTGTTGTGTCAGTCAACAAATACTTATTGAGTAATTACTATTCACTCTAGAGATGTAATGGTGAATAAGGCCTACTGAACATATTTACAAGAGATCTATAGTCCAATGGGGGAAACAAGCCGTCACCTGGCAATTACGGTGTGTTAAAATAGGTTATGTTGGGAAAGACACCAACGATATCTTTCTATCAGCAAAGTAATTCTGTGACAACCAGTCTTTGAAATCTCATCATTCTTTATTGTTATTTGAATTTATGATTCCTATTTCATAAGTTGGAATTTAGTAACTAATTATAAAGACTTACTTGACAATTCAAATAAGATGCAAAACATAATCCATGTTCACTGTGATATATTTCATTGATCTCTATAGTAATTACAGATGTATAATAATAATCAAATTTCAATCTGGTTCTTCATACATTTTTAAAACATGTAACTACCAAGAATGTATAAATAAGTTAACACTTTGCATTCATGTATAAATAATTTTGAAAATGCTTGTTTTCTCTCTGATTTTCTTGTAGGGTATAAGTTGCTTTGAGATTTCAGGCTTGCATCGTATTAGGGCAGTAACTGTCCC
The DNA here is from genome assembly GCA_963573385.1 of Cacajao melanocephalus. NCBI lineage: Eukaryota > Metazoa > Chordata > Mammalia > Primates > Pitheciidae > Cacajao > Cacajao melanocephalus. The sequence goes on from CAUYLG010032328.1 coordinate 8,551, forward strand.
ATGCTAACAGTAGACTATGACTATTAAGATTCTAAACTAGAAAAATGATATACTTGACACTACAAAAAATCAAAGTCTTAACTATAAATATTGGCTTTAAAATATTCACTGACATCCAGACTAACTACCCCACAATCATCCATAACCTGGTAATTTAATCAACTTCAGAGACTTTCAGTTGTAGGTGAAACTTAGTTTTCAGATACAGTTCTAATATTATATGTGGAAAATGGTCATGGGAGGAGTGAAAAATACGTCCGTTTAGTGTATCTAAATAATTTGATGTGGGAACATGCCATGTTATCATTTAATATCTGCTTGCAAATGTGCATTCACTATCTTGATAGTGATTTATGTACTTTGTGTTTCATACTTAAATTACATGTAAATACTCTTTACCTAACTATATGGGAAATTTCATTAAGGTGGAGATATTCAGCCTTGTGACTTGACCCTTTCTTCTCAAACTAGATCAGAAAATCTACTTATTTAAAATTCTGAAAGGTGTTTTTGGCCATTCAATTTTAAGCTAACATCATTTTCAAAGTATATAAAACTACCATGGAACAAATAAAACTTATCTAGGGTGGTAAGCCAGTTATTATTTTATTATCTTCTGTTTATCCTATTTAGCAAAAATGGGTGGTGACTGGATTAATTAAAATACTAAGGCATGATATATATTTATAATATCACTTTCACTAAATACATTTATAATTTTCTTGTATCAATATTTTATAGGTTGAATGGCTGAATTTTTATGAATTTATAATAAATGGTGTATGTATTGAGTTATTTTTTTACTTTTGTGTATGGCTTTTAAAATCTTTTTTTCTTAAGAAATGCAACTATTAATGTGTGGAACGATTTATCCCAAGATTGCTAGGAGTTCCACAGATATTTCCTCATTTATTGCTCCACCTGGAAGGAATTTGGCTAGCATAATCACATTTAATATTAACTCTCACAGAGAATTCCTTAATTGCTCAAATTCTCTAAGACAGTAAATAATTATGATGTTAGTTTTATATACCCTCTAGTCTGGTCAGCCTTTTGTTCCATGTTAGAATTGTTTTTCACTGTCGTCCCAGGTGTTCAAGGTTAGTCTGAGCTACATAGAAAGACCTTGTGTCAAAAAAAAAAAAAAAAAAAAAAAAAAATCAAAGCCAGGTGCCCAGGGAACACTTTAGTGTTGACAAGTTAATCATTTATTGTTTCAGTCAACAAATACTTATTGAGTGTTAATTTCTGTATCTTTTTAAATATCAAAATATGGAGGCCATGTTTAGATCATAATTCTGTTTTTCCATCTGGAAACTTTCTAAATCAGGAAAAAATATTTACCTCTTAAGCCTAGTTATTGATTTGTTACTTATTCAGCTGTTAAGTCAAATAGTTAACAAAAGCTGAAGTCCTTTCCTCTTTGGCTGTCCCTGCAAACACAGCTGGATAATTTTGCATGATTTGATAAAGCAATATAAAAATCCTTTTGACCTAGATTATATATGGTTTTGCTGGTAAAATGAGGCTTTTTCCTTTCCCACCAAAAGTCAGTAAGATTCTAGAAGAAAATTTAAATATGGGGATTGGCAGGGGGAAACAAGCAAAACATTAGATGAGTAAAAAATGAAGTCAAAGAAAGAGAAGAATCAACAACTGTGGATTTGTACAGATGGTTAGATTTTACTTCATTGCAGTGCTTTACACAGTATACGGTATACTGCAGCTGCCTAATAAACATTTGTTTAATTAAATCTGTTTTACTCAAATAAACTTTTATATGATTTTTACAGGAGTAACCTCCAAAGTGATCAAGGGCAAAATTTGCTCTATTTATATTTCAGAGCCACCCAACATAGGCTTTAGAGCAAAGCCAGATGTATGTATGTAGCATAACTATTCTAGTTAGACTGCAAAAATTAAGCACAGCTATGTGAAGTGATTTTCTCCTTGGTATAGTACTGTTTCCAAATCAAGACTTCTGCTAGCTGTATAATTGCACAGAATGATCACTCTGCACCTTTCACCAATGTAAAAGATGAAGCTCATTTCCCACAGTGCTAAAGGTTTACGTGCCAAGATCTTTATTTCTTAATGTAAAATCTGATGTGTTTTAAATTTGATTTTGTAATTCACTGAACTCAAAATTTTCTGCTTAATTAGACACTAACAAGTGCTATGAAATGTGGGATTTGTATGTCTTTCAAACGTTTTCTGACATGAACCTAAATTATTACCATAACAGTAGAGGAGAAAAACTTGAATGTGCCTTTGGCTACATTGTATGAACAAAAAGAAAATCCCTTACTTTTGCCACACGGCCTTACTTTTGCCATACTGCCTGGCTGAGCACCGTTGAATTATCATATGTTTTAGGTATAATTAAAAATTAAGTTTATCTGCCAGTGACCCACATGTAAGAAGTCATATGGAGGCACATATTTATTATAATTCCATAAAAATTCAGTATTTTTCCCCACTGTAAATATTAAAAGGGTGTTTTGTATATATTCTTTACTATTATTCTGTGCTTTTTAAAAATGAAAGTAATCAAAATTGAGATTTTGTTGTCAGAAATATGATTTATTTATCAAGCAGGACTAAGAATTCTTACTCTCCTGTGCTTTTTAAAAACAGAAGTAATCAAAATTGAGATTTTGTTGTCACTGTCAGAAATATTATTTATTTATCAAGCAGTACTAAGAATATTGTGTTAGGCAGCTGAAATTTGTGGTAATAAAATATCACATTTCTACTTAAAAAAATCTCAGATAGTGACATTTTATTACATGAAAGAATTCGAAAGACTGTTGTATCACAAAAATTTGGGAACTGACGCTCAGAACAAACAGCTATAAGCATAGGTTTTTGATACATAGATTTCCTGAAAGGATAATCCAATCAGTACTGGGCTTTTATTATCTATGTCTTCTTCTGGCTTATGACTGGTACAATTCTAATTTTCTCCTTATGCTATTTCTTTTGGAAAATGTCCGTAAGTACAAATGATATGTTGGAAGTTGGTGGAGAATTATTTTATTTGTCTTGTTATTGGCCTGTGGTGTATTTTACATTGAAAACTGAAGAAAATGTGATTTTCTATTGCTGCTTTTCTGTCAGCAATCATGATCTTTATTGTCTTAAATACAATATGTGCCATGCCAATCAAAGTACAGTTCGATTATAATTATATGAAAAATTAACACTATAGAGTGCTTTTTCTAATCATATTTTTTCCTATCCTTTCTGCCATGGTTATCTCAATATGGTGAAATGAATTATAATTAAAAAATTATAAATTAAATAATTATAATTAAATGAAAAATTAGCCCAATACACTGCTTTCTTCTAATATGTTATTTCCTATCCTTTTCATTGTATTTATCTCAATATGTTGCAATCTTGTCCTAGAAAACCACTTTCCCCATTAAACCTTTCTTGATTATCCAGTCCTTTTTTATGCTTTATGTAGGTTGATGCAAATTTAATTGTGATTTTTGTAATTGAAAGTGATGACAAAAACTGCAACCACTTTTTCACCAGTCTAATAATTTTGACTGTGCGCTATTTGTGCCTTTATGATAGTTATTTTTATATATTTTCTTCCCTATTATTTTGAAAGTCCTGAAGGGCAAGAATGTTTTCTTATATGCTGAATTATGTTTCCCCTCAAAATTTATATATTGATGTCATAACTCCCGGTAACTCAGAATGTGACTGTATTTGTAAATAGGGTCTTTAAAGAGGTAATTAAGTTAAAATGAGGTCAGTCAGATGAGCCTCAATCCAATATAGCTGATGTCCTTGTAAGAAGAGGGAATTAGGACACAAACATATATAGAGGGAAAACCCTATGAAGACACAGAGAGAAGACAGCCATCTGTCAGTCAAGGAGAGAGACCTCAGAGAAAGCAAACCCTGTCAACACCTTAATCTAAGACTTCTAGCCTCCAGAAATGTGAGAAAATAAATTTCTATTGTTTAAGTCACATTAGTCAGTGATACTATATTATGGCAGCACTAACAAACTAGTATATCTATTATTCACCGTTGTTCTGGGCTACTTAGCACAGTACCTTTTATCCAGTACTACTTCAGTAAAGGTTGTTAAATTGATTTCCTTTGTAGTGTGTTCACTGTCAACTAAAAGTTTGTTTCAGTGAAGTAGAAGAACACTAAGACAATTCCTTCTTTCATCCTTTACACTGAATAAATAAATAGCAACCATGCTATAATTATCAAGCTTTCCTTTCCGACATTGCTTCTTTGTTGTCCCTCAAACCTGAGTTTATTTTTGACAGCTTTGAATTCTGTAAGAATCTTCTGGTTTATGTAATGTCCTACTTAATTTAATTCTGGTACGGATCATGTGATAACATTTCTGTATTTTTTTCTTAATTATCATAGTAATGAGATAGTGATTATAGCATATAATCAAACCAGAAATAATTATATTATCACACTTTATGTTGATATATTATTTTAAAATATAACTTTATTAGAACATTGTTTTATTTCGTATACCCAATAGTTAAGTCATTTCCTTATGACACCTATTAATCAGATTATACTATGGAATTTTAAAAATGAAGCTTCACATTTTGGTATTAGAATGATTTTCAGGTTCGATATGGTGATACTAAAATCTGTTTCCTTAGATAGAGTAAAAGGTTTTCATCATGCAATATATGACACCTGACATATATTGCTCAGCTAAATGTTCCATTAACTGAAAGAAAATGTGAAAATGATATAGAAAATAAAAATAATAGCTTTTTATCTATCACTCTATGTTAATATCATTGTTAGGACATTTCCTTAGATTGCTGTCATTACTGCCTGGTGGAAATAGTTTCTATAAATAAACAAAACAAAATGACTTCGAGGCCAGGCACGGTAGCTCACACCTGTAATTCAGTACTTTGGGAGGCTCAGGCAGATGGATCTCTTGAGGTCAGGAGTTCAAGACCAGTTTGGCCAACATGGTGAAACGCTGTCTCTACTAAAAATGCAAAAATTAGCTGGACATTATGGTGCATGCCTGTAATCCCAGTTACTCAGGAGGCTGAGGCAGGAGAATCGCTTGAACCCGGGAAGGGGAGGTTGCAGCGAGGCAAGATTGCACCACTGCACTCCAGCCTGGACAACAGAGTGAGTGAGACTCCATCTCAAAACAACAACTACAACAATGACAACAAAAAAACCCAAAATGACCCCCAGTATATTTTTCCTTTTTCTAAAATAAAGCTTAGCTGAATTTCCCAGTTACACAGATAATGATTAGTGAGCTGTAAGGAACCACAGCTATGTCATTGATTCCTACATTGATCTCTGTTTCTCCAGACACTAACAAAATATATAAACAATAAATTCTTTTCCTTAGCTATAGTTCCTTTAAATTAATGCCTCTTTGATTACGCCAAATTCAAGTCTCTAGCTCATTACAGCTATATGTGGTCTTTAAAGTACAGTTTAATATCAGCTTTCTTCACATTTATTAATTTGATTTTTTTCAAATAAAATTTGATTTCTTTTTTCTCGTCATAAAAAAACAATCGTGGAGTTTGGCTGCTAAGATGGTGGGATGTATAAAGAACTCAGAGTTTACGGCTAGCCAAGGAATAATTTTATTCTTCTAAGTCATAGTGGTTTATGCATATGCCAGCTACTGTGGTGAATATGTTAACAAACTGATAAATAGACACATTTAACTAGAGGCTGATGGAGTGTACAGTGGCAAACATTTGGTACAGATTGGTGGGTTGGTGATACAATATGAAATGCAGGCGCCATTCACCCCTTCCTTCCCCTCTGCATTTTCTGCATTCAACACGAAATGAGGGAGAGAGCTTATCCCTCATCTTGCCAGGGAAATCACAGTTTATCATGTGCGCGCTCTCACCAACTATTTGGCCTTGGGAAAATTGCTTAACATCCTTTGATTCCTTCTTCTGTAAAATGGGAATAATAATTCCTACCTGACAGGACAATTTTTGAAATGTAATAGACAGTGGTTGTGAAAGTGCGTAACAGAGTGACTGTGGCATAGAATCCTCCCAACAGTATTGGTTGACTCCAAATCAAAGTTATTTAAAAGTAAGTAGCTTAACCTCTTCGCCATTCTGTAGAAAGGAGTCATTACATTTCCTATGTCCTAACCTTCCTACCTCTCAACAATTTCTATGTCGTGTCGGATAAGACAATTTTTCTTCTTCTATCCCCTACTCCTTTGCTGCCACCAGTCTTAAGAGTTTGGAGGAAATTATTGTAAATTACTGTAGGTGGTCTATTACCCAATGTCACACTTCTCTGCTAATGCAAGCACAAAATTTAGACACAATCTTGTAAATATTTTTAGTAGGAATAGAAGAATGATAAGCCATAGATTCTACAAGGGAAATTTATGATATTGGAAATTCTCCTGTTTTCTACTGTCTCTGTGAAAGTCTGGAATGAACAGTATCTAATACCCTGGAATACCACCTGGCAGTATCTGCTACACACTACTTTAATATCCAAGTGGTTAATTGGCCTAAGTTTCCTTTTCTGGATTTTTGAAATGCTAGATTTATTTAGTATTTAGAGATTCTATTGAGCAACAAATGAAGTCTTTAGGTCTCTACACATTTAACTACTGTAATTAAATGTGTAGCTAACCCCCCATCTACCACAAAAAAATAAAAATTAAAGTGTCAGGTGGATTTTAAATTTCACAAACACTTAGACTCCCAAAGGAATTAAATGACAAGAAAGATGTAAACTACTGCTTTCTTAACCTTTTGAACATATTCGTTGGGAGAGTAGATGAATGTATGTCCAGGAGGATTTTTACAGCTCTTATGAATTTAGAAAGCTAGTGAAAGATCCTGTTGTCAGTACATTGCCTTTGTTGCAAACCATCCATCTCTTTGGTGTGTCCTTCATTGCGGTTTTGCAAAAGAAATGCAACTGACATTATAAAGCTATTTTATATAGTGCAGCACACTGTATTATTAATTGAAGAAGAAAACATGCTTTGGTTAGAACATTAGTTTCCTGTTTTATAATTGTATCACCGCTGATCTTTTAATTGTTCCAGATGAATATTTTGTCTCCTTGTCTCATTCCTGTCTCCTTATTCTTTGTAAATTAGATCTAGCAATTAGTAATATTCTCACTACATTTCCCTAGATACGATCTGTGCTTTTCAATTCAATTTGGTATGTTCACAGTAGTTTTCAAGTCCTTTTTCAACAAAATTCATAAAACTCCCTTTTCATGTCAAAGAAGAGCAAGGAAGGGATAAACCCAACTGTCTAGGCCAGATGGTGAGAAATCAGATGACAGGAAAAAAATCACAGAACCATTCAACTCCTGTTTTGCTTCTTCTTTCTCTATCAAGGAGAATTATCTTTAAACTAGATGTAGTATAGCAACTATAGTTAAGAGAATCAAAGCTCAGTTGGTGGTATAGGAAAAGTACCTGGCTGCTATGCATGACTTCAAGCCTCTAGGCTGGACAAATCACAGCTCAGAATTCTGAGAGAACTGGCAGATGGTGACGTAGAACCATTTTCAGTTATTTTTGCAGAACCATAGGGAATAACAACAGTGCTGAAGACCTGAAGGAAAAACCTCTTCCTGTTATCAAAAAAAAAAAAATGGGGAAAATATAAGAGATTGATATCATTGTTGAACTTCAACAAACTTTCACAATAGAAGTTTAAATCATTGAGAAGCATGAACAGCAAAGAAGATGGTGACCTGGGCAACATAGCAAGACCCTGTCTCGTAAATAAATAAACACATAAATAAATAGCTAGCTAGCTATCTGGGCCTTGTGGCATGCACCTGTAGTCCCAGCTACTCAGGAGGCTGAGGTGGGAGAATTGCTTGAGCCCAGGGGTTGAAGATTGCAGTGAGCTATGATTGCACCACTGCACTGTAGCCTGGTTGAAAGAGTGAGACATTGTCTCAAAACAAAAATAAAAAACATAAAGAAGATGATGAATTCACTTGAAATTGGGCCTCCTATGATAAGTGTATTCTTCTCTGGGTTTTTAGATTAAGAGTTAAAGGGAATTATGCAAAAAAGGATGGTGTGGAGAGGATTACCATGTATTAGGTATAGTCATGATTTTCTTGTGGGAAACATTGAGAAGAGTAAGAAATGGGAGTTTGTAACAAATCAATTTCTGTTTGAGGAAAGGGGGCTAAACCACATGAAACAACTGGTGAACTATTGAAGTGTGCATATGTACAGAGGGATAATAAGAACAGTCCCTGGTAGATTGATGAGGGAACACTGAAAAAAGAGAGAATTTGAAATGGACCTTGATGAATAGATGCTACTCAGAAGACTACAATGGGGATGAAGAAAAATGACATTCAAAACAAAGAGACTGACATAATGGCCACTAATGGTTCTCATGACGCACTTCCTTGCCCTTATGTGTGTTCACATCTTATTAGAAGAGTGTCAGTATAACAAAGGGAAGCACTTTTTCTATCCTTTATAAAAAATTAAAGCTGTCTCATTTTGAAATTGGCTACCTATTGAAATTAGGCTACCTGCTAAAATCCTGTTTTAACTCCTTTTGCCTCCTTCAGTTACAAAAAGATAAGTTTTTCCCTACTCCATTTAAGGATGTCTGTCTACCAAAATAACAGGCAAAAAGATTGTGAAATAAAAAGGACTGCATATAGGAGATCAGAAAATAGTATTTATTTCCCATGGGCAAAATATGTAGGTTTTTTTCAGAGAATATTAATTTCAAAAATAAAGTGATCATTATAAAAAGAAGTTTGCAGCTTTCTTCCACTCTATCTGGAGAAATGTTTGAAGAAATTCTATAAACTGTTTCAGCTAGATTATATGGTTCTGGAGAACAAGAAATATTACCTTTTTCTTCTTGTATTTTCTACAACACCTTGTAACCTATCTTTGTAAGCAATCAGCCTTTATCAAATATGTGTAGAATGAATGAAACGTGATGCTATTATAGGCCAAGACTAAAAGATCTATCCCTGGCAATACTGATGTATGTTTTTTTATGGGGGAGATGAATTGAGAGCAACGTAGATATCTATATAAACTAAATTAAAGTGCAGTGACTATGGTTGAGTTTCTAAGTGTCTAAAGTCCTGGAACAGCTCTTCAGTTGCATTTCTTCTCTGTTACCCTTTACTTCAAGGCCTAAAGGGCTTTGAGGAATTTCAAGACATCAGTAACATAAGGTTTGTGGAATTGTATCATACAGGGCAAGCTGGATTAAAGGATTGGCAGCAAACAATGAAACCTGTCAACAGCTTAAAATGAAAAGCGAAAAGTTTTATTCTCACTACATTATATATTTGTTGTTCATTGGAAGTCCGCAGGGGGTGTCAGGATGTATTAGTCACTCAGAGACCCACACTGATGAAGACTGTATCTTGATACATGCTTCCTCGTGCACAGAGGCTAGGGGAAGAGAACATGGGAACTACACACATGATTCTGCTAGGAGTTGCTATTTGCCTGCATTTAATTTCCCATGGCCCTGCTACCGCATGAGTTCAAGTGGGCAGAAAAATGTAGTCTGAGAGAAGTGACACATTTGAGAACTGCCCTAATGATATCACAGAAATATTCCCAAAATCTCCAGTTTCCTCACTAATAAATTATTTATCTCTTGTTCATGAATGTATATAAGTTCTTTTTAATAGAGTTACAGATTTAACCTATATAAGATCATAGAAAAATAAGCTCATGTATTGCTTACACTATCTTTAAATAGTATTTTTTTATATGTTGGAAAATGATCTGCTTCAGGTTAGAAGTCTTCAAGCATTACAAATTGAGAGAGCAGGTTCTTGTCTCTTCTCCATCATATTTATTTTTAAAGATTGATGTCATATTTCTCCTCAACTTTTGTCTTACAAACTTGCAATGACGTGTATTAAACAAATATGACATAATTGCTATGTGAAAAATATGAAAAATACTATATAACTCATTCTAGTAGGATAAATAGCTAAAATTAAAAAAATTTAAAATTAAGAAGTTAAATGATAAGGGCTTCAGAAGTTATGGCTGTGTCCAAAGTCAGAAAAGAGACCCTACAAAATGAGGCACAAAAGATAGTCTAGAATTTAAATAGGTATGTTTAGACATATAAATATGTTAAACAAAAGAATTATCATTTTTCTAATTCCCACTTGATAGAAACTATTGAAATAAATTTACTTTATGCTGACAATAAAATGCCCTCACCAATATTGTTTACTCAAAAAATGGAAAGCAGCATTTCCTATGCCCAAATAGTGTTGCAGATATTTTTCAATAAATAGAAAATCTTTTGGTTAAATTTTCCTAGTGTCTGGTCAAAGTTGGACCAGTAGGTGATGGTAGTCTATATCTAACTTTTATAATCTCTTGCCCCAGCATCCATAATTGCCAGTCATTAACAAAGAATACAATGGGTTTAGAGACTCTGGCTCTTTCCTAAATTATCTATTTGAACCTCAACCCAGTAAAGTTATTTGTAACTTGCATAAGATAAGTATACTTAGAACCTCATGAAAGAGTAAAGGAGAGGGAAGGCTTTATGTGGAAAGCTTCTTTAGCTCTGTATGTGTTTGCGTGTATGTGCATATGTGTGTGTATGTGCATATGTGTGTGTGTGCACGCGCAAGTGTGTGTGTGTACATAAAGTTGGGGAGTATCAGGAGGGAGAAATAGTGACTAGTTTTTATTCTTTATGGGTTAATTTTTCCTTCCGTTTATAATTTTTATAATTCCTCCAGTTGGCTGTTCCTTGAATTTATTTTCTTCCACATCTATTTTCATGAGTTACAACCCGAAAACACACAGAATACTTGAGCTATTTAGTTGACCTTCGATCAATTCCTAATGTCCGTTTATCCAAAGAATATTTTGAAAAGTTACTATACTTCTCTCATGAATTGTTTATGGACGAAAGATGAATTGACAGCTGCTTTTACTGTGTACCATTTATTGTTTATACAACTAGGTTAATAACTTCTGAGTAAAATTTTGATAATCTGACCTCTGGATTTTTTCAAACTCTTGAGTAGACATCAGTGAGTTCTGATGAGTGATCTAACCTTGGTTCGTTAATGTACCCTGTGTATATAGCACTCTGATTCAATACCTCTGTCTTCTTGGCTCTAAAGATCAAACTAATTTTTTCTGGATAAACCACAATGATTGAAATCCCTCTCCTCTTCACCTTTCAATAGGACCTTCACTTATTTCTCAATGATTTATAATCCATTTTTCCTGTCTATCCTTTTATCTTTGACAGACACAAAAAAACTGCTTTTATAGATCCTGTGTCCTTCCATGTAAAGTTCTTAAAATGTCTTTTATGTCTTCTTACTTCTTTCCCTACCTTGTTCCAGGCTTTTTTGGAGAGGCATGATCAACTAAAAAAAAATCTCTAGACTCCTTTGGTGGTTCATATGACCTCCTCCCATGTGCCAGTTACTCATATATAATTAGACAGCTGTTTTAAAAGATATTTGTATTATGATGCCTATAACTTATTTTGAAAAACTTCAACTTAAAGACAGTTATATTTAAGTATAAATGGTTTATGCTACACTGTAGGGACAATCATTTGGTTAATCAGGAATTCACATGGCATTCAAATCAGAAAATGCTCACTCCATTCCATTATCATTATCTTTGATCAACACCAAAGGCATTTACAGTTAGCAAAATTAAAGAAGTGGGTTTTCATTGGTAAAACTAGTGGCCTGTTAATTAGCATAATGGATTTTAGAAGTGGGCTCTCACTGGTAGAATAAATAGAATTCAAGGTATATAGATTAGTTAGACTATTATAAAAATAGCCTTGCCTAGGCTTCATCCCTAAGCTGTCTTGTGTCAAGCATGTAAGGAGATTTCTAAGTTCTTACTGGTAACTATAAAGATAATGAAATCTTTTATTTTTTTTTAGAATATTACTATAGTTATTTCAAGTGATTTATCATATAAGGCATGGTCTAATTGCTTCAAAAGACAGAGATGTGTGACTTTGTCGATTAATAGAAGAGATCGTATAACCGACTTTTGCCTACTTGCTAATAAATGTTTAAGTATGTGGAGGGGTGGCAGAATTCGGAGGGAAACTTTTTAAAGTATAACTTTGTATCAGAGCTGTGGGAGGACGGACAGACTGACTGTTTGTGGCAGGGATTGTCTACTCATCCACACAAATAACTCTGTTGGATGAGGTTGGTTTACAGCACTTACCTTGCTAATTCCTGGTAAAATGTTTCTGAAGATTTTCCAGAAGGATTTTGAGACAGTCACCAAGCTTTTTAAAGAGTATTTATCAAAAATCTCTTTTCAGATATTTCTTAAGTAAATTTAATTTTTACTTTAGTTTCTTGTTATCTAAATTTGAACACATTGGTGAAGAATAGTTTGTGTTGTTTAACTGTAGGCAGTAGATTGCAAGGTTTTCTGTTTTGTTTTTAAATATTTAATTGACAATAAATTGTATATATTCAGGATTTAAAGCATGATGATTTGATAACATATAGATTGTGAAATCATTACTACAATCAAATTAATTAATACATTCATTACTACCCATAATTAGCATTGCGGGGGGGTGGCTGGGGAGTGGGGACACTTAAAATCTGCCCTTTTATTAAATTTCAAGTAAACAATACAGTATTATTACTCTTGTCACCATGCTGTACATTAGATTATCTGAACTTATTCCTCTTTTAACAGAAAGTTTGTGCTTTTTGGGCAACACCTCATTTCCTTTAGCCCATCCCATGGCAATCACTGTTCTACTCTCTGCTTCTATGGATTTGACTTTTTTAGATTCCATGCATAAGTGAGATCATGCAATATTTGCCTTTCTGTGCCTAGCTTATATCACTTAGCATAATGCATTTTAGGTCCATGTATGTTGTCATAAATGGTAGGATTTTCTTCTTTTTAAGACTGATATTTTGTGTGTGTGTGTGTGTGTGTGTGTGTGTGTGTGTGTATTTCTATATCCATGAATCTGTTAATAAATGGTTGTATCCATATCTTGGCTTCTATAAATAATGCTGTGTTGAGCATGGGAGATCAGATATCTCTTTAAGATACTGATTTTAATTCCTTTGGCTATATACCAAGAAGTGGGATTGTGGGATCATATATTAGTTCTATTTTTAGTTTTTTTGACTTATATACTGTTTTCCACAATGGCTGTAGCACTTTATATTCCCAGGAATAGTGTACAAACCTTCCTTTTTTTCCATGGCCTTAACAATACTTCTTATCTCTTGTCTTTTTGGTAACAGCCATCCTAATAGGTGTAAGGTAATATCTCGTTGTGGCTTTGATCTACATTTCCTTAATTAGTGATGTTGAGCATTCTGTCATATATTTGTTAGGCATTAGTCTGCTTTTGAGAAATGCCTATTCATTTATTGTACATTTAAAATTGCCTTATTTGTATTTTGCTATTGAGTTCAGTGAGTTCCTTATGTATTTTGGATATTAGATCCTTATCAGATGTGTAATATGAAAATATTTTCTTCCATTCCACAGTTGTCTCTTCACTCTGTTGTTTCCTTGCTGTGCAAATGATTTTCAGTTTGATGTAATCCCTTTTTTTATATTTTCACTTTTGCTGCCTGTACTTTTGGGGTCATATCCGAAACATTATTGCCCAAGCTAATGCCACAGAGCTTTCTCCTATGATAGTTTTAAATTTTCGGATCCTAACTTTAAGTCTTTAATCCATTCAAAGTTGATTTTTCTATATGGTGTGAGATAAGGGCCTAATTATATTCTTCTGCAGTTTTCTCATTACCATTTGTTAGGGAGACTGTTCTTTCCCCAATGTGTGTTCTTGCCACCTTTGTTGAATGTCAATTGGGTGTAAATCATGGGTTTATTTCTGAGCTCTCTCTTCTGATTTGTGGTCTATGTATTTTTATGCCAACCATGCTGTTTTGGTTACTATGGCTTTGTAGTATGTCTTGAAGTCAGATAGTGTGATTCCTCTAGGTTTGTTCCTTCTGCTCAGGATTCCTTTGGCTACTCAGGGATTTTTGTGGATCCATGTCAATTTTAGGATTGCTTTTTCTATTTCTGTGAAAAATACCATTAATTTTTTAATAGAAATTGCATGGAATCTATAGATTATTTTGAGTAGTATGGATATTTTAATAATATTAATTCTTCCAATTCATGTACATGGTATATATTTCCATTTTTTTCTGTCTTTTTTCATTTAATCAATGTTTTGTAATATTTAGTATCCAAACTTTCACCTCCCTGGTTAAATATATTTCTAAGTATGTTACTCTTTAGGATGCTGTTGAAATAAGATTGCTTTCTTAATTTATTTTTTGGATAGTTCCCTGTTAGTGTAGAGAAACCCAACTGATTTTTGTATATTGATTTCATGTCCTGCAGCTTTACTGAATTTGTTTTTTAGTTCTAACAGGTTGTTTTTGAGTGTGAAAATTTTAGGGCTTTCAACATATAAAATCATCTTATCTATAAACAGTGACATTTTGATGTCTTCATTTTCAAATCTGATACCTTTTTAAAAATGTTTTCTTCCCTGATTGCCCAGAATACAACTTCCAGTACTATGTTTAATAGAAGTGGCAAAAGGGGGCGCAATTTTCTTATTCCTGATCATAGAAGAGAAGTTTTCAGCTTCTCATCATTGATTATGGGATGTGTGGGCTTGTTATATATGGCCTATATAATGTTGAGGTACATTCCTCTTATACTCAATTAGCTGAGTATTTTTATCATAAAAAGAAGTTGAATTTTGTCAATGATTTTCTGCATTTATTGAGTAGATCATATTGTTTTTGTTTTCCATTCTTTCAACGTTGAGTAACACATTCATTCATTGACATAGCTTGAACCATCCTTGCATCTCAGGGATAAACCCCACTTTATAGCACATGATCCTTTCAATGAGCTTTTGAAATCAGTTTACTTGTATTTTGTTGAGGATTTTTAGATGTATATTTATCAAGAATATTGGCCAATACATATTTTTTCCTTTCCTGTCCTTGTCTGACTTTTGTATCTAGGTAATGCTAGCCATGTAAAATGAGTTTGAAAATTTTCTTTATTCTTTAGTTTTTGGAAGAGTTTGAGAAGGAACAGAATGAATTCTTCTCTAAATGTTTTGTAGAATTCACCCATGAAGCCATCTGGTCCTTAGCTTTTCCTTGTTGAGAGGAAAAGCTTTTGATTACTGATGTAAAGGAGTTGCAGTTAATCATGTTGTAGTCAATATCACTCAGGTTTTATTTGCATACTTTTTCTGATTCCCAATAAGGGTTATTCTTGAACCAATCCTACATGTTCTGATTGCATATCTTTCTCTATTTTATACTTTTTACATTATCATGGTGCTTCTCAGAAGGGACTATATATACTGTGTCCATGCATGTTTTCAGACACTCCTTTTTTCTTTCTCTTTTTCTTTTTTTTATATATACTAAAATATGAGTTTCAAATATGTAAAATAAAAAATGCAGTTTTTAAAAGCAATGCATTTACTTATCCTTTTTGGGTATTTTAAATACTTTAAACTGAAATTACTTCCTCAAAGAAAAATTGGAACAGTTTTATTTGTTTGGATATTGCAAAAAAATGTCTAGCAGTGTAGTTTGCTTCTCGAGGAAGAAAAATAAACTGAAATGTTTTAAAATGGTGTTTCATGCTTTCCCTTTCCAAGTATAAGAACACAAAATTTTGGACAGAGTTTCTGTTCTAAGTTCTGGGAGCTTTGGTTCATTAGCAACATGGTTTTTGTTTATTTTGTTTTGTTTATTTGGTCTTCAAGGGTGCTAATATGCTTGTAGCAACCACAGGGAAAATAGGGTAATCTTACTTCCTTTGAGAGGTAGTTCTTATTTTTTACCTTTTTCATCATTTAAAAAACTAAAGGGAGGAATAAAGTATTGTAGTAGAGTATGACCAAGAAATTAGAATAGTCTTTAATAACATTGTGACTTTTTCATATAGACCTTATTTACAATTTTTTTTCCTCTATTTTTAAGTTAGTCTAATTCTTGGCAATGGAAGCTAGGATTCATTAGCCCCATCTGGTTCTTTTTTTTTTTTTTCATAGCAAAGACTTAGAACCAACCCCAATGCCCATCAATGATAGACTGGACAAAGAAAATGTGGCACATATACACCGTGGAATACTATGCAGACATAAAAAAGGATGAGTTCATGTCCTTTGCAGGGACATGGATGAAGCTGGAAACCTTCATTCTCAGCAAACTGACACAAGAACAGAAAATCAAACACTGCATGTTCTCACTCATAAGTGGATGTTGAACAATGAGAACACATGGACACAGGGAGGGGAACATGACACACTGGAACATAGGGGGTGAGGGGCTAGGGGAGGAACAGCAGGAGGTAGGGGGATTGGTGAAGGATAGCATTAGGAGAAATACCTGATGTTGATGACAGGGCAATGGATACAGCTAACCACTACCACGGCACATGTATACCTATGTAACAAACCTGCATGATCTGAACATATACCCCAGAACTTAAAGTAAAATAAATAAATAAATGAATAAATGATTTATAAGGGTGAAGGGTGATGAGAATTGCCATTGGTGTTAGAGTAATTTTAGGGACCGATTAACCTATTCCTGATCTATAACAATATGCAAGAATTCCATGAACTGCAGGGTTCTTCCAATAATCCTGTAGTTCATGGAATTCTTGCATGGAAGTCTCTATGTCTCCAATATCCTATAGATTACATCTCTGTCTCTCAAAGCTGAATAGAGGTGTAGAAGGTAAAGACAACAAATAAAGGACTCTTTTTTTTTTTTTTACTATTTTATCATCCAGCCTAAAATGTCAGGGAATATATTTTTGAGTTTGTAGTTGATAATTTTTTAAAAAGGTAAACCTTAGTTAAATGAAGATTGCGAGAGGATGAATATTTTTCTTTTGCCCACAGTTCTGTGTAATGCCAAGCTGCAACTCATGGCCACAAATCATATATATACATCTATAATGATGATAAAAAATAATAGCCAACTTTTCTTGGCCACTTCATCTGTGTTGGGTATGATGTTAATTAGATATTTAATTCTCTTAGGAGTCCAAATAAACATTCTATTTTCCACAGTCTTGAGCTGAGGAAACAGATTCTCCAAAATATTAATTTGCCGAAGGATATACAGTAATAAGCAGGGAAGACTTTCCATTTAAGCTGTGCAAATTTAGAATCTGTCCTCTTAACTATTAGATATCCATCAAGTCTCTTGAAAAATATAGTTAGCTTCCATGTCTTCTCCCAGCTACTGCCAAGTGTTACTGACAGTGCTATCTCATTGGCTCAGGAAAACCTTTTTTTACTCCAGTCTCTTCTGTGCTCCACACTGGATGCTCGTCATCATGAGCATGCTATCCCACTGGGCTTAGCTTTCCTTGGTTTTCCATCAGCTTAGCATGAAGCAAACTCTGGACCATGTCCTCCTCTTTAATTCCCACATTGCACAAAGGAATCTGGCACAACCTTTTGTGTGTGTTTGAATGTCATCAACGATCCCAACTGAACTGTTCTTTCAGACCAAGTTCTACTAATTTCTTTACAGTTTCTTCTTCAGTTGACTGAAAAAAACATTAGACCTGAACATTTGCTGAAGTTTTTGACTACTGTGTCCATTTTCCCATGAAAAATACTCAGATGAAAACACACATGTATGTTTTCTTAATTAAAACAATTGTATACAGGTAAGCTGAATTGTAAATGCATACTTAGTAAAATGGAAATATTAAGAATATTATTGTTATAATATCTTTGTTTAATGGATCAGCTCAGAAGTCTCCCACCTAAAAGTAGTGTGGCTAATGATAAACTGAAATTCTCCTAAACTTTGGTTTCTTCATCTATCCAAAGTCTATTAAAACTGTGGAGGGATAGTGTCAGGATTAAACGAGACATTTTATTTAATGCCTCAGTAAAATGCCCTACACTTAGGAAGCCTTAGTTACTAGACGTACGGGTAGTTAAATATAGACACACTCAATTTATGTTTAGAAAACAAAACAGTTAAGTTTTCAGTCAGAAGTTTGTGTTACATTGTTTTTGGTTTTTCTCCAAAAGCAGTGAATGCTTGTTTTCAGTATGATAAGCTCAACTGTGTTGGTTTTCCAGCACAAGGGCACAGTCTGCCTTAGATATAAAATTAAGTTCCAGTGTTAGACATTAAAAATGGTTAGCAGTTTTTCATTTTGAAGTTGTTTCAAACTATTAACAAAAATATTACTTTCAGCTAGAACATAACTTCCTCCCCCAGTACATACAAAAACATACACATTTATACCTAATTTGAATGAAAAATAACATCCCTATTGATCTTTATTTTCTCATGACTGTCTTTTTTTTTTCTTTCAATCTTATAAAAACTGTCATCCTCATGTATTTCCTACATGGGTTTACTAATACCTGTGTTGCTGTGCTGTTTAAAGATAAAATCAAAATGTATACATGGACCAACACATGTCACTCCTGCCATGTAGTGATTATATAACAATTATTATTTATAACTTTTAGTGTTTGATATTTCAATGCAAGAAACAAGTGAGTAAGGTTTTTGCTTTCTTTCTGTATACCCAATACCTAAAACAGCATATACTTATAATAATTACTAAGTATTTGTTGAATGAATAGAAGAATAATAAATTTGTTTATTTTTTAGTTTTGTTTATAATGTCTGATTTTTAAATAATCCACAACTAATCAAATTGATGGAATCCTGCATTAAAAAAACTGTAAAGTGTATTTTTTTAATATTCTCTCATTGCTATGCATTTTTAATATGCTAACTCTGAATTTGTAGTGAAAATTGCCCTCTCACAAACACACATATACTTACATATACAGACATATACCTTTATACCTACCAATTTATACATGTAAACTTTGTGAATTGCATTGAATTTTTTCCATGTTCTCTTTTAATTTTGGTGTTCTTCTTTACTCACTGTTTATGCTTTGAGAATAATTTTTATCTATGAATTTGTTAGAAGTCAGTTTTTGTTCATGAATTAGTATCAGGCTTATGACATGCTTCTGCAATAATACTTCAGTATACTTAGAAAATATTTAAATTATTTTGTCAACATGTGAAAATTATATAATATCATTGGAGTGATTGTAAAGTCTCTGAGCACAGAGGCCAAGTTTCTATTTCATAATCACATATCCAGTGCCTATTTCTTGAAAGAATAAATGACTAGTTAAATAAGTGAATGAATAATTAAAAGAGCAAATGAAAAGTACTGAAGGAAATACACAGACACAGAAATACATGATTGATTAGAGGAGCTAAGAACATCAAAGTTAGTAAATAAATAATTTTACTTCTTTTCGTATTTCCCAAGGAAAGTATAAATCTTACAATTTAAATAAGTAAGTCATAGTGAGGAACATGCTGTTTTATCTTACCACTTCCAGAATTATACTTTGAAAATGACTAGAACTGCTAAATGAGCTATTGAAATAGAGGAGAAATTGAATTTCTCTAGTTTATTTACTCAAACAAGAAGTAAATAGCTTTGGAAAAGAAAATTGTCTTGAAACAGAGATCTAGTTTCCATTTGGGATTGTTTTCAAAATCAGCTTCAGTTTTAGCCTGTCATTTCCAGGTTGATATTAGATTTCAGTTCATTAGCTTTGCTTAGTAATTTTCATAATCTTGACTGAGTTGAAAGTTTTGGTGTGTGATTGTGTGTGTGTGTGTGTGTGTGCGCGCGCGTGTGTGTGTGAATGCTTTGGTATTTTTAAGAAATCTTGTGCTGACGTCTTTCTCTTGATCTCTTGATGAGAATGTGCAGAAAAATGTTAGATTGATATGAGTATCTTCTCCAGCACATAAAACAACCGGATAACGAATTTAGCTAACTTATTTTGAAAAGGAATAAACAATGTTCAAAAATGATGCAGAGTTAAAAACACACATAAATATCACTGTCATAATAAGCATGCCTTTCCTTGGTTCCATACCCTTGTCTTACCACAACATTTAAAATATAGTATGGGATCAATATAGATGTTGAATTTTATTTAATTCCAAAGTACTAAATGGACTAATGGACCATGTTATATGATTAAAATATTTAATATTGTAAAGATGTCACATTTCCAAAAATTTATGTAGTGATTTAAAGCATTTTTAATTAATATTACAATATGTTTTTTATTTGTGTGTGAAAAGTGATTGGCTTATTCCAAAATTTTATATGAAAGTACAAAGGGTCAATAAAAGCCAAAAAACTCTTGAGGAAGAACAAGAATCTGAACAAATCTGCGCTACCAGACAGCATGAGATGTAGTATTTAAGGAAGTGTGGTACTGGCATGTGAATCAAGTATATAGACTTTGATATGAATATAGATAATGAAAGAGAATTAAAACCCAATATATAGACCCAAGTATATGTAGAGACTTGTTAGATAATAGAGATGGTTCTTATGAGATGTTAGGAAAGGGTAAGCTTTACAATAAATGATTCTAGAAACATTTAAAAAATGTAACTAGATGCAAATCTCAAAAATTGTACAAAAACCAATTCCATATAGTTTAAACATCTAAATAAGGAAACAAAATCTATAAGGAATTAAAAAGGTGAATATCTTTATAACCTTGGCTTGGGGAAAAAAAAATTCTTAACCAGATGTAAGAATTATTACCTATAAGGGGGCAAATGGTAAGTTTAACTACCTTAAAATTGAGAAATTGGTTTAGCAAGAAATCACAGGTCAAAAGTGGGAGAAGGGTGTTAGTGCTTATAAGAAAGAATTGGCTATCCAGAATATATTTTTAAAATAAATGCAAATTAATACAAAACAAAAAAGTTAACCCAAAAGAGAAATGGATATTTGAAAAGAGGAAATCTAAAGGTTAAATCAACTTTTGAAAATATGCTAAATTTAACTATCAAAGAACTGTAAATGAAAACCTTAATATACGACTACACCCTCACCAGATTGGCCAAAAGAATTCACATATTACTTGATATTGTTCAAGATGTGCAGTAACTCGAAAGATCACATCTGTATTGTAAAATAATTAAGAAAATCTAATTAAACAAAAAATGCGTGCACCTTACAAATCAGCAATTCTAAGCAAGGTCATTTAGAGGAACTCTTTTACATGTGCAGTAGAATACACATACAGGAATGTTCACAGAAGTGTTTTTCATAACAGTTGAAGAAGGGAAACAACTCAGATATCTATGGACAATACAATGGATACATTAATTGTTGAATATTCATGCAATGAAATGCAATTAGGCAATGATAAGAAATGAACTATAGATACACAAAATAGCACAAATGAATGTCACCAAGAAAATATTAAGACAAAAAAACAAAATATATAATACGTTCTCATTTATAAAAACAAAAGCAAGCAAAATTAGATATTTAATAGTATTATGAAGAGAAGCGCACATATAGTTGGTAAAATTTAAAGAAAAAAAGTAAAATAGTTTGGATAATAGTTATCCTTGGAGGAAAGAAGGAAGATGTATTTGGAGAGGCAGATAGAGAGGAATCTTCTAAGCTTTGCAATATTCTAGTACTGAATCTGGGTGGTGATTATTTGAGTATTTTGTAAATACTGTTTTCTATGTATTCTCTTCTGTATTTGTGACCTATTTTACAGTACATTTTTTAAAGTTATGATTGGTCTATTAGGAGCAAAAACATACATTTTTATTATTCTTATGTTTCAAATGAAATTAAGAATTAAATTATATTCTTAAAGACTGTATCAATAAATTAATACTTGCCAATTTTAAACCAAATTATCTGTAAATTACATTGGAAGTCAGTCTGAAGTTTCGTCCAACTATACCTTAAAATGATTCTTGATGTTTTTTGCTTCTTCATTTTCAGATACCATTTATAGATTTATGAACCTCTTTAGGCATGATTGGTTATATATCTAGGATTTTCATATATGTTTTTAAATATGTTCCTCAACCAACTATTGCAGTTATGTGAGGCAAAAAAATAAAAAATAAAAAAAATAAATTTTGCTGTGAGAAAACGAAGTCTGACACTTCATGGCTATTACATAATGTTCTTAAAGTTACTATTGATAGCAATAAGATTATATGTAAAAACAACTAATAGGAACTAAAACATTTTATCTATTATTGAATTTATTATAATATTCCTACCTATTAAAACAGTAAGAACAAATGTGCATTGAATAAAAAGCTGAATGCTTAAGGAAACATGCATTTTGTGGTTCTATACTAAGTATTCAGTTGCGAAAATACCAAAATGTTTCCTCTCTGGCATGTCTTAAAAAGCATTAATTTCCTGAGAGATTTATTCTTCAAGTTATGAGTTTCTTTTAGTATACATAACATAGTCACTTTTTAAGGAATCTATATCTGGTAAAAAAAATTTTATAAAAAGCACAATATTGTAAAAAATTAATATTTCATTCAAATTACTCTCAGTTATTTCTTATAATCTGCAAGAGTTCTTTTTATATTATATATATTATGTTAAAATTTATTAAAATGCATGATGGTGATAATGATGACATTTAACATGGTAGACAACCATTTGTACAGTCTTTTTTAATCCAAAGTAGTAATCACAAAAACTGATTTTCAATTATTTTGTGCTTTTCTTATAAGAGATTTAATTAAAGATGGGTAGTGGTGGATTAAGAAGGTTTTTTTTTGTTTAATATATAAGAGTTTACAGGTACTATTATTGATATTAGGAAGTCCTGAAGTTAGATTTTTATCATCTCTGTCTTCTTTCAACTGGTAGAATATTGAGAAAAACATATCCTCATTTGAGACATTTTGTGCACAATAAGAGTTTAAAGACACAGCATATTGAGAATTATTTATGTAACCTCTCCTTAGAGTTTGAAGTAGACTTGAACTGTGAAATCCACTGGAAAAGTGTTTTTTGAACTTTATTGTACATGAGAATCACCTAGTTGAGTAAGAGAGGAAAAAGCTTATTAAAACACTGATTGCGGAGGCCCACTCACTTGAGAGCTTCTGACTCCGCAGATCTGGAGTGGGGCTGAGAATTTGTGTTTCTAACACATTCCCAGGTGATGCTGATGCTTCCTGTCTAGAGACCACTCTTTGAGAACTGATGTATTAAAGTAGCTTGGAGTAGCTCATTCACAACCTGCTCTAAAGCATGTTCAAATTGTGAACTCTCTCTTGACCATTGGTGACATATTTATGAATTTTTTTTGTCTTATTGAGATAGTTTTTTAAAAAATGAGGTCAAAAAAATTATAAAATTCTTCAAGGGAAGAATGAAACGACAACAAAACATCTGACAAACATGATGTGAAAATCAGTGTCATTTTCTATGGTAATTCTTTTTTTTTTTTTTTTTTTTGAGATGGAGTCTTGCTCTGTAGCCCAAGCTGGAGTACAGTGGCATGATCTGGGCTCACTGCAACCTTTGCCTCCCAGGTTCAAGCAATTCCACTGCCTCAGCCTCCCAAGTAGCTGAGACTATTTGTCTTAGAGTTTAAAATAGAGTTTTGTAAATATAAAAGTGACTTTTTTTTACTGTGTTTTATACACTATTTTATGACAAAATTAGAGTAACACAGGTAATGGTAAACTTAATAAGCTAAAATGAGTTAAAATATCCTTCAATATGAGATAAATTATTATTTATTATACTTTAAATTCTGCGATACATGTGTAGAACATGCAGGTTTGTTGCATAGGCATACACATACCATGGTGGTTTGCTGCACCCATCAACCATCATCTACATTAGGTATTTCTCCTAATGCTATCCCTCCCCTATCCCCTCACCACCTGATGGGCCCCATTGTGTGGTGTTCTTCTCCCTGTGTCCATGTGTTCTCATTGTTCGACTACCACTTATGAGTGGGAACATGCGATGTTTCATTTTCTGTTCCTGTGTTAGTATGCTGAGAATGATGGTTTCCAGTTTCAACTATGTCCCTGCAAAGGACATGAACTCACTCTTTTTTATGACTGCATAGTATTGCATGGTGTGTATGTGCCATGTTTTCTTTATCCAATCTATCATTGATGGGCATTTGGGTTGGTTCCAAGTCTTTGGTGTTGTGAACAGTGCCGCTGTAAACGTACGTGTGCATGTGTCCTTATAGTAGAATGATTTATAATCCTTTGGGTATATACCCAGTAATGGGATTGCTGGGTTAAATGGTATTTCTGGTTTTAGATTCCTGAGGAATCACCACATTGTCTTCCACAATGGTTGAACAAATTTATACTCTCACCAACAGTGTAAAGGTGTTCCTATTTCTCCACATCCTCTCTCCAGCATCTGTTGTTTCCTGACTATATGATGATTGCCATTCTAACTGATCTGAGGTGGTATCTCATTTTGGTTTTGATTTGCACTTCTGTAATGACCAGTGATGATGAGCTGTTTTTCATATTTTTGTTGGCCACTTATGTGTATTCTTTTGAGAGCTTTCTATTTATATCCTTCTCCCACTTTTTGATAGGGTTGTTTGTTATTTCTTGTAAATTTGTTTAAGTTCCTTGTAGATTCTGGTTATTAGCTCATTGTCTGAGGATAGATTGCAAGATTTTTCTCCCATTCTGTAGGTTGCCTTTTCACTCTGAGGATAGTTTCTTTTGCTGTGCAGAAGTTTTTTAGCTTAATTATATCCTATATGTCAATTTTGGCTTTTGTTGGCATTGCTTTTGGTGTTTTAGTCATGACATCTTTGCCAATGCTTATGTCCTGAATAGTATTGCCTAGGTTTTCTTCTAGGGTTTGTACTGGTTTAGGTTTAAGTGTTTAACCCATTTTGAGTTAATTTTTGTATAAGGTATAAGGAAGGCATTCAGTTTCAGTTTTCTGCACGTGGCTAGCAAGTTTTCCCGACACCATTTATTAAAGAGGGAATCTTTTCCCCATTGCTTGTTTTTGTCAGGTTTGTCACAAATCAGATGGTTATAGATGCGTGGTGTTATTTCTGAGGCCTCTGTTCTGTTCCATTGGTCTGTATATCTGTTTTGGTACCAGTACTATACTGTTTTGGTTACTAGAGCCTTGTAGTATAGTTTGAAGTCAGGTAGTGTGATACCTCCAGCTTAGGATCGTCTTGGCTATACAGGTGTTTTTTTGGTTCACTATGAAATTTAAAGTATTTTCTTCTAATTCTGTGAAGAAAGTCAATGATAGCTTGATGGGAATAGCATTGAATCTATAAATTACTTTGGGCAGTATGATCATTTTCACAATATTGATTCTTCCTATCTACGAGCATGGAATGTTTTCCCATTTGTTTGTGTCCTCATTTCCTTGAGCAGTGGTTTGTAGTTCTCCTTGAAGAGGTCCTTCACATTTCTTGTAAGTTATATTCCTAGGTATTTAATTCTCTTTGTAGAAGTTGTGAATGGGAGTTCACTCATTGTTTGGCTGTTTGTTTATTGTGTATAGGAATGCTTGTGATTTCTACACATTGATTTTGCATCCTGAGACTTTGCTGAAGTTGCTTATCAGCTTAAGGAGATTAAGTCACTCTCTTGCAAGTGAATTTTCTCAAAAGAATAATTTTGTACATTGAATCCATTAGTTTAGAAATGTGCAATCATTAAAGAGGCTTTCAGCATAATTAGCATGTAGCTCTTATTCTTCTTGATCTTATTATGCTTTAGAAAATAGAGTAGACACTGTCATATATGCAGTCCAGACATTCTTTTATTTGAGAATCAATTGTTGTAGTTGGAAGTGTGATCCAAATAGTATAGCACAAATTATCACAATTGGAAAAAGTTCAAAATTAATTTAAAAAGTCAATGTGTTACCGAAGGGGAGGATTTTACCGGAGGGGCAATGGTCCCATTCTTCTCCTGATCAGGTGTGCCTGAGGTCCTTGGGTCTCACACTCACCCAAGAATAGGGCAGTGGACCCCACTGGTGATGGTGAGCTCCTTGGAGTAAATATTGGACCCAAAAAGTTTTATGGAAAAGTGATTTATTTTGGGGAGAGAGCAAGATAGAGAAGTGAGAGGGAGAGACAGAGAAGTGAAGAACAGCTCTCACGCTGGGTGAGAGGAGAGAAAAACAGCTCTCACACTGAGTGAGAGGGGATCCAGAAAGGTGGAGTCCGTTTAGGTGAAGGAGCAGAATTTAACCTGGGAGTTACTCCTGCGCCATTCAAGTTTTTGTCCTATGAGAGGAGCTCCTTCAAACTTCCACTGAAATGATTGATCTCTGTTTCTGGGCAGTCTATCCTTCTGTGTGCCTGAAAGTCAAACAAAGACCTCTAAGCTCCCAGATGGAGAAGGTAGGGGAGGTGTAGCACTGGGAAGTTCTTGCCTTTGAAACTGCGCCCCCTTGTGGACCCAGGGAGAGAATACATTCCCTCAAACATAATTGCCTGGAGAATGTTATAATACGGTGCCAAAGCAGCAATAACAACTGTCTATAGACATAATTATGAAGTACCTTCATTTTTCAGAATCTTTACCTAAATTTTCTAAATAAGTATATAATCCATTTCAGTGTTCTACTGCAACCTTGGGAAGGGTAGATAACAATGGAGAATCAAATTTTTAATATTTATGGAAAATTTGGACTGGCACAGATGCAATTTAAATTCAGTAGACTATGGCACTCTGCTGAGAACCTATTTATCCAAATTCTAGCTGCGCTTTTGACAAAACCATGAAAGTATACATTTAAAATTTGAGGCATAAAAATCTCAATTTCACAATTTGAAGATAATGAATAATTACAGATACTGCTAACTCTACACCAAAATTTAATATATTTTCTACCATAGTAATGGAGCTATAACCCAGCACATGCCTGTCCAACCATACTACATCCTTTGGTTCTGTTTTAATTTTGATACGGCTGTACAGTTTACCCTTGAACAACATGGGGGTCAAAGATGTTGACCCTTTATGTAGTGGGAAAGTCTCTGTTTAATTTTTGGCTTTCCCAAAACTTAACTACTAATAGCTTGCTGTTGACTAGCAATCTTACTGATAATATAGTCAGTTAACACATATTTTGTATGTTGTATATAATTGAGAAATATGTGTACAGCTATGAATTATATATGACTAAAAATCTGCAAAATGCCAGTTACTAAATATTATCATCATTCTCCATGCCTGAGAGTGCCGTAGATGGGCCACTGGATGTTGGGCGAGAAATAACATAGATATTTCTAAATTCTTATATATTTCATCAAATTTATTTTAATCACATTATATTTGCAAAATTGCTAATTACATTGGTAAAATAAAATTGTACTACCATTATGCTTTATTTCTAATAATGATCTAAAAGATTAGAAGCATGCTTATATTAGAAATTTTAAAATATTGAGTATATTTTTTCATCAAAAATTTAAATTTCATATACAATGAAATTTTCTTACATATGAAATTTGTTTACATATGTTTAAAATAATATATATTTTTAAATATTTCAAATTATTCAAAGTTACCAGTTATGTATTTCAAAATTTTCAGTAAAAATTATCTTAAAGTTGAACATGTTTAATATTCTTGAATATTTTATTAAATCTGATTAAATATTTACAAGTGTAAAAATCTGCCATTCTAATGTTTAGTGTCCATCTCATTGTCAGTGTAAATAATAGATACACTTCATGTGTACTACCAATAGACTCATATGTATATAAATTAAAGATTAAAGTGCAGTATTTAATACTGTAAGATCATTCTTAGCCTCCACGTGTAAATATTGGGCATACTGAACAGCTTTGTGAATACCTAGGAACAACAAATTGGAACACAGAAGAATAAAACTGCATGCTGGAACATTCCTGGAAAATAATGTTGCATTACGTAAGAATCTATTGCATTTTTGCTATTTGAAAGGAAGATTTGACTATTCGATTAATTTGTTAATTCTTTTACCCAAATGCTTTCTTAACTCAAAAACTTTATGAACTCAGAAGCAGTTTCTGACTCGCACAAGTCTTGATGGCATTCAAAATTAACTACTTTTTGTTTCCAGAATTTAAGGCGAGATATGAGAAGTATTTCCCTGGGGCCTGGTGGTATTACTATTGAGACTGGATGTTTAAATTTAGGAGATGCACTGTATCAGCTCTGAATGTAGATCTTGGATGAGAATTGCCCATAATTTATCTAACAAATATTTTATGTGAGCATTTGTAATATGAGGGGCCTCCGGATCTGTGAAGTTATAGTTTATATTGCCCTAAGATCCAGGCAAGAAATGCTTCTGCAGAACTATAAATATAAGTATGAACTTCACCTCCATCAACACATTCCTTTGTGTCTGTTGGAATTGATGTGATTGTAGAATGTATTCATATTACAATACAATATGTGTTTCCTTACTCTCCTGCCGTAGGTTTGAGTGAACTGTCAGAGTTGGCGGTAGAAATACTCCTGGAAGCCATTTCTACATCATTCATTGAAATGACTGTCAACCACATAAATAGAACTCACTAAACCTAAATTCGATACATTCCCAAATTTACTTCCCTTAAGCCAGATTCTGTCACAAACAGTGTCTGTCCAATTCTTTCATCATAGATATATCAACATTTTAAAAGTTCTGAAATATTATATAAAAAATTCAAAAGATAAACCCAAATACAAACAAGATTTCAAAAATTCAGTCAAAATAT
Source organism: Cacajao melanocephalus (assembly GCA_963573385.1). Taxonomy (NCBI): domain Eukaryota; kingdom Metazoa; phylum Chordata; class Mammalia; order Primates; family Pitheciidae; genus Cacajao; species Cacajao melanocephalus. The sequence goes on from CAUYLG010032328.1 coordinate 37,215, forward strand.
TGATAAGGCCCAGATATGCCTCTTTAATTGAAATTTTGTAAATTCAGTAAAACAGGAAAATTTATAGAAACCCAAATTAATGTATATCAAGTATATTATCTTTCATCATCTTTACATTTATTGGTTAAATAACAGAGAATACTGACATAAATGTCATAGATTATGAAATATAACTTAAAAAAAGAATGATAAAATCAACAAAAAGTTATCTGCAAGCCAGTTGTAATAAAATATCACTATATCAAAGCAGGAATTTATTTGGAGAAAGTTAAATATTAATAAAAATAATGAATACATTTTTGAATGTTTGATAGTCAGTGACAAGGAACGTGACTTAGGGGGACATGAGAAAAATATCTACATTTCTTGCTAATTTGACACCAAACACTAATATCAATGAAATAACACAAAGCAAAATATCCCACTCTGAGGAGTCATTGATGTCAAACTAGTTAGAGAATAATCAATTCTAAGGATATTTAAGATTAGACAGAAGAAGAAGAAGATAGCTTCAAATGTTCTGGCATTTTTCAGCTCATTTATGACAGAACTTCGTAGAGGTTTTATATAACATTGTGAATTATAACATGAAGATGAAATATATTTTTCTGCAGTATGGAATAAAATACTAAAAATAAAAAGTAAATAGTTTTCATTATTTAACAAATAAAATATGTAATAAAAATAAACACTAATAGAAACAAATTTTAATCAACTATTTTAGAAAAAACTCAATTGCCTTTTAATTAGCTCAATACAAAATTTAGGAAATTATTTTTGAAGGAAAAGACAAGAAGAATGCTGTTGCAAAATGTAATAAAATATACTATTGGAATCCGTCTATCAGTTGTGTTCTGTCTCAGGGTACATGTGCAGGATGTGCAGGTCTGTTACATAGGTAAACATGTGCCATAGCGGTTTGCTGCTCCTGTCAACCCATCACTTAAGTATTAAGCCCAGCATGCATTAGTTATTTTTTTGTGATGCTCTCCCTACCCAACCCCCTTCCTGCTGGTAAGCCTCATGTGTCATTCCTCTCCTTGTGTCTATGTATTCTCATTTTTTAGCTCCCAATTGTGAGTGAGAACAAGTGGTGTTTGGTTTCCTGTTCCTGCCTTGGTGTACTGAAGAGGATGACTTCCAGCTCAATCCATGTCTCTGCAATGGACATGAGTTCATTTGTTTGTATTGCTGCATAGTAGTCCATGATGTATATGTACCACATTTTCTTTATCCAGTCTAGCATTGATGGGCATTTGGGTTGATTCCATGTCTTCTCTATTGTGAATAATGCTGCATGGAACATATGCACGCATGCATCTTTATAACAGAATGGTTTATATTCCTTTGAGTATATACCTACTAATGGGATTGCTGGGTCAAATATTATTTTTGGTTCTAGGTCTTTGGGGAATTGCCATACTGTCTTCCACAATGCTTGAACTAATTTACATTCCCATCAACAGTGTAAAAGCATTCCTATCTGTCCACAGCCTCTCCAGCATCTTTTTGTTTCTTGACTTTTTAATGATTGCCATTCTGACTGGCATGAGATGGTATCTCATTGTAGTTTAGTTCGGCATTTCTCTAATGATCACTGATGTTGAGCTTTTCTTCATAAGTTTTTTGGCCACATGAGTATCTTTTTTTGAGAAATAGCTGTTCATGTCCTTTGCTCACTTTTTAATGGGTTCAGTGAGGTAAATAGCTTCTTCATAGCAAACGAAACTGTAATCAGAGCAACAGACGACCTACAGAATGGGAAAACATTTTTGCAATTTATCAATCTGAGAAAGGTCTCACATTCAGAGTCTACAAGAAACAAATTTGCAAGAGAAAAAAAAAAATGACCCCAATGTCATAAAGCATCTCCCCTGTGTTTTCTACTAGTAGTTGTATATTTTGGGGGTCCTAAACTTAAGTCTTTAATCCATTTTGAGCTCATTTTTGTAAGTGGTAAAAGATAGGAGCCTAGTTTCATTCTGCTGTACATGGATATCCAGTTTTTCCAGTTCTGTTTGTTGAAGAAACTGTGCTTTTCCAAATGCTATATGACATTGGTCTCATCAAGAACTCGAAAGCACAGACAACAAAAACAAAACAACTTAAGTTACATAAAACTAGAAGACATAGATATCCAAGTCTCTTCTACAGCAGGCGAAATAATCATGAGAATAAGGAGACAACCTATAGAATGAGAATAAATGTCTGCAAAATATACTTGTGATAGGGGCTAATATCCAGAAAATATAAGGAAACACTGAACTCAATAGCAAAAAACAAAACAAATAATCTAATTAAAAATTGAGTAAAGGATCTGGATAGCGTTTTCTCAAAAGAAGACATACAAATCACCAACAGGTATATGAAAAAAAATGTTCAACATCACCAATCAGGGAAATCAAATCAAAACTACAATTAGATACCACCTCACCTCAGTTAAAATGGTTATTATTAAAAAGACAAAAAATGACAAATGCTGGTATGGATGCAGAGAAAGGAAAACACTTATATGTTGTTAATGAGAATCTAAACTAGTACAGCCATTTTGTAATTCAGAAGTCTCTCAGAAAATTAAATTTAGAGCTATGGGATGATCCATCATTTCCACTACTGTGTATATATCCAAAGGAAATGAAATAAGTGTCAAAGATATCTGCACTCCCATGTTTATTGCAACACCATTCACAATAACTAAGATTTAGAATCAACCTAACTACCTATCAGTGGAAGAGTGGATAAAGAAAAGTGATATACATACGTAATGGGATACTATTCAGCCATTCAAAAAATGAAATATTATCATTTGTAAAAACATGAATGAATCTGGAGAATAAAGTGAAACAAGCCAGTCACAGACAAATACTGCATGAGCTCACTCATATGTGGAATCTAAAGAAGTTTCTCTCATATGCACAGTGTTAGCCAGAGGCTAGGGAGTGGAGACGGTAAGGGATTAACTTGGAGAGATTGGTCAATGGCTACCAAGTTACAGTTAGATAGATAGAATAACTTCTGTTGTTCTGTTGCACAGAAGGGTGACTATGGTGAACTATATTTTATTGTGTGTTTTAAAATAGCTAGAAGAGAGGATTTTCAAAGTTTTATTAGTCCATTCTCACACTGCTATAAAGAAATGCCTGAGACAGTGTAATTTATAAGGTAAAGAGGCTTAACTGACTCACAGTTCCACATGGCTTGTGAGGCCTCAGGAAACTACAGTCATGATGGAAGGTAAAAGGGAAGCAAGGGCCTTCATCACATATTGGCAGGAGAGAGAAGCATGAGGAGCAAAGGGGGAAGAACCTCTTATGAAACCATCAGATTTCATGATAACTCAGCACTATCACAAGAACAGCATGGGGAAACAGCCCCCATGATCCAATCACCTCTCATCAGTTCTCTCCCTAGACACGTGGGGATTATGGGGATTTCAATTCAAGATGAGGTTTGGCTGGGGACACAAAGCCTAACCATATCAAATGTTCTCACCACAAGGAAATGATAAATATATAAAGTGATGGCTAGGCTAATACTCTGATTTTATTATTGTATAATATATATGTGTATCAAAACAGCTCACTGTACTGCATAAATATCTACAATTTGTATGTTAACTAAATAAATAAACACAAAAAAATGGAGAAAGTTTGCAAAGTGGGAGGCAAGTGTCAGATCTCTTTTCTACCAATGTCATTTTATAAAACTTTTATAGCTGTTAGGCTACATGAATAACTGCGTAACATATTGAGATAGTGAAGTTGGTTTGACTTTAAACAGCTGAGGTACAATTAAATGAGTTACTACCACACCATATTTTTCTGTTTTGAAAGAATTACTGTAAACTCCTAAAACAACTTACTCTAACCTACTACCAGCAGGAATTGCATACTGGAAGAATTAGGTTATTTCATGTAAATATTTCAAAATATTTTATGGTATCTCTGAAACACTAGACTTTTTGAGTTTTTATAGTTAATTTTAATAATTTAGAGGTATCTGAATTATAACAGACTATGAGACTTTATCTCAATTTTGTTATAAAGAGAACTTTAAAAATCTGTTTTTATAAGAAAAATTTTATTTTTATAAGAAAATATAACTTTAAAAATATATTGGCATATGCCAAGAAGTGCCACTCTCAAAAAAAAAACCTCTGAAATGAAATGAGAAAATCAGCCACAGTCCCCAAATATGACTTTAACCTTTGTTTTCTCATTTATGCATCTACTAGTACAGCAGATTCTTATATCTGATTTTCCTTCCCACTTTGCCATATGGCTGGTCATCTGTTATATGATAAGATAATACAAAATGTTCCAGAGTCTACACGGGAGATGTCTTTGATGTAGAACACACTGCCCAAATCCCAACAAACCTGGACAAAGTGGCTCTTCCTGTGTAAATCACACTTTTCTCTTCTAAAACAAAAATCTAAATTCATTCTACTTTGTTCTTTTCACTAGAATAAAAGCACCCTTCTTTCTGCCAAGGTATTTGGCCAATTTCAAGCTTCCATTATGTGTGTATAGACTAGCATCTTATTCTTTCTTTAGCTTTTCTCATGTGACTAAGTGATTAGTTAAAAGCCCGTGGAGGATGCTTTTAAAATACGAAACAATCTGCTCTTTTGTGTATAATGAAATAGCAAATGCTTATAATACTTTTACACACATCAGTGTGAAATTGAGCAAGAAACAAAAGTCTAACCCATAGAAGATTTGGAATGTATTTAAATTGAGTGTATGAGCATTATTCAGCAACTAATATATATTTGGAAATTTGATTTTTGTTGTTTGAGGTAGATAGAAAGCAACACTGAGTATAATCAGTGTAAGGACAGTATGGGAAAGCGTTTTATTTATCATCCAGAATTGAATAGTCAAACAACAATAAAAAGAACCAAAATTTAAAAATATCTTCTGATCATGTCTTAAGTTGGAGTATTTTCATGGTGAAGCTGACATTTATATGTGATGTCACTATGTAAAACATATGTTGTTAATTATAATTATTTAATGTATTAGTTTTAAAGACAACTGAAGAACATTCAGCAGTGAAATAAGCTGTATTTGACTTGTTGGTGTGAAAATTGTTGATGTAAAATAAAACAAAATAGACTCATATCCACATGGCAATTTAATGGAACATCAGCTTAGAAAAGGATTTTGCAGTATTTTAACTGCGCTAAAAAGAAGACAAAAACATCTCAATATGTTGAAGAACTTTTGAAAACTTAAATTTAAGTGAGAGAGAAATTAGAACAGTCTTGAGATATTTGAAGGAATGCCTACTATAGCTATATTCTTTATGAATCATTGTAACAATGTGAGAGATAATAAAACTAGATATGCACTGATATATGTGATAATACATATACATTGTAAAATATGAAATATAGGGATGATAGTCCTAGAAATAAAGTGTCAAATTATTAGAAGCATTCTAGAATTTTTAACTGACTTTATGCAAAAAGACTACTTTTCTCAATGACAGTTTTCAAGGAATAGAGAACCATGGACAATAAACAATGGGGGAGGTTGCATGTTTCCAACCCCATTTCCTCTCCAGAATTTATCATTATTAGCTGTTTGATGAATAGTGTTTTTTCTCCATTTTCTCTGAATCTTTAAAGTTTCAGATGGAAGAATAATAAACAATTTATTTTAAGTTGATAAAAGTTAAGTTGATGGCAAGTTTCTCTCACTTTTTTCTTCCAGTGACAGATTTCTTGAAATCGTCTTGCTCAGCCTTTAGTCCTTCAGATACTTTTCTTTACCTCATGCAGTCTATTCTTTTTAAGAGAATTAATGACATTTTAATTACTAAACACTCAGTGCTTGTTTCCAACTCTCCTTCACGTTGACACTGTTGACTAATTACCTTTCTTTCTTTCTCTCATTTATTCTGCGTGATTCTAGGTTCTCTTGGCTTTCTTCCCACTTATATCTACTTCTCAGTCGCTTTTGCTGGCTTGTCCAACTCTGCTATTTAGCACTGGTGCCGTTCAGTATATTCTTCCTTTTTCTTTATTAGTCTACTCATTCTCCTTGTGTAATATAATTGGTGCCCCAGGTTTCCAATAAAATCCATGTTTATAACTGCTTTAGAATGTTTCATTCAAATGCTCCAATCTTGGATGATTCCAACTATCCACTTTTCCATGTCTAGAGCCAGGTGGCCGAGAGCTTCAAGAGACAAAACACAACAGGCAGATTGACATCACTATAAATTAATGCTTGCTAATCTTATTTGAACCTCATGTTATTTACAAATCCTACAGAATTTTTGCCTATTCGGATCCTGTCGCACTCCTTGCAATTACAATTTCGAACCTTCTCCACTGTCTTCAAACTTCTGTTTGTGTGTTCCCCTTTCATGTTTGCTGGATGGCCTTGTCTCCTAATGCACAGATTAAAAACAACAGCAAACAGAAATATTCTCAACAAAATCTAGCACTTATAGTATATTCTACTTTCTTGCAGTTCCAATAGAGGAATTGTTGTCCCTCCTATCCAAAGCCCAAGTCTCCAGCTTATCCTGGTCCTGTTTCTTCTTGTCTTCTCAAGAATCTTACTTCATTCATTATATTTTTATCTTTTATGTGTGTTTTACTACTTAAAGTGGATCATTCTCAAAATATTTTAAATATGCACAAGGCTCTCTCGTTTAAACAAAATTTCCTTTATATATAAGCTACCTTGTTCGCTCCTTTTATTTTGTAGTCAAACTTCATAGAAGAAAAGATAGTACCCTCTTTTCCTCTCTTCCTGTTTTATGTTTTCAATTAAGTCTGGAATCTGCCTCCATTCAGTGCTACCCTGCTTTCAAACTCAGCTCCAGGTTTTATTGATTCTATTTCCTAGATACCTGTCTCTTATGTTCACTTCTCTTATTTTTCACTATCATCATAGTTAAAGCTTCCATTATCCTTCACCTTAATTACAATAATAGCCCTCAACTGGTGCACCTACATCCATTTTTGCTTATCTGTAGTTTAGTGTCTGTAGTGCAGAGTGTAATTTCAAAAATGCAAATTTGAACTTCTCGTGTACAGACTTCAGTCTCACACCTGGCACCCTCTGCTTAATATCATTTGATGTCTTATTATTGTTTTTAGGGTAAATGACACAAATTTAACACAGTTTACAAGCAATTTCAGGATCCAATATCCCACTTCCATATAAAAATTCTTCCATATTTTTCTTGTGCCGCTCTTACTCATGTTCTCTGGGTTACAATGAAAAAAATCATTGTCTTCCACAAGACTCCATAAATGCTCTTACCTAAAGACTTCTGCTCATTCTCTTCTCTTTGTCTCAGATATCTCCTCTCCCACCTTCTAACTTCTGTTCATCTTTTAGATTTCAGGCTTTTCAAATATTCTGCACTAATTGAAAATTCCTTTTCAGCTTTCAGTAATGTTTTTTCATACTTTACAAAGATACATTTGTGTTATTATTTAAGCTTTTTCCTTCTCTAATATGTGAGCTCTAAAACATCAGAGACTGTATCTAGTTTTGTTCACCATTGTGTTCCCTGTGTCAAGTACAAAACCTGGCATAAACTAAGTATTTAATAAATATAAATGAACGAATAGATGCCACCATGCATTTGTGTATTAGATGCAGGTTTTCACTGACACTCTTTTTATTCATTTTTTTTACTGTTTTATTTATTTTTTAAGTTTTTATGCAAAGCATATTCATTAAAGTGCTATTTATAATAGGAAAACAAAATATATATTAAAAATATGGGAAGATTAAGTTATGGTAAATTTATATTGAAAGTCATAAAATATGCATGTAAAACTATTGAAAGAAATACCAAAAAATTCAACTGTGATTATTTCTGGACTGTGGCATTATAAGTGCTTCTTATTTATTTTTCAGCTTTATTAAGGTATAATTGCCAGATGTAAATATTTTTATGTTTATAGTACAGAACATGATGTTTGATATATTTATACATTGTAAAATAATTATAATCAAGCTAATTAACATATACGTCATATAGTTATCATATTCGTGTGTGTGGTGAGAGCAGTAGGTTACTTTCTTAGCAAATTTGAAGTATATAAATACAATATTATTAACTATAGCCACCATGCTGCACATTAGATCTCCAGAACTTCTTAATGCTACCTAAAGGAAACTTTGTACACCTTGACTAGCATTTTCCCACTTCCCCCACCCCTGACTCCCTTTTACATTTTAAATTGATTTAAATATTAAACTTTTCAAAATTCTGTCTAAATAATCTTAATACGTAGCTCAAGAAATACTCTGTCCTTTAAAAGATGCCATGTTGTATTACTGTTTCTACACAGAACCCTGCAACAATTTAGTCACATGATTGGTATAATCTCTCTGTACACTTACTTTTTGAAATATATCTCGATTAATTCCCTTTTCTTTTGGCAGTTCTGAGATCATAGGTTTGGAATATTTCAACATCTTTACTAATTGTATCACTGTTTAAAGAATTTAAGTAAGTGACCTAAAATGCTCCTTCAGACAGCTAACAACAAATAATAATTTATTAATTTGCTTCAAAATTAAAATTGTTGTTTTCCCTGTTACAGTATAATAGTCATGCCTTTAGTAAATGCTTGTTCATTAATATACAATAACAAATAATTTTATAAATTTAAAGGTCAGTTACTTACTATGACACTACAGAATATTTTCCTACTGTTACATTTTCTAATTGGGAAAGAAAAAGAAAAGATGTACATTAACAAAGAGGAATATTACTTTTGCTTTTCATCCACTGTGGAGGTAGTATTTACCAAAGTAAAATGACGCTTCTAGGTTCAAATAAGTCAATGCTAATTTTATTTATCATACACTCTGATAAAAAGTCCAAGAGTAGGGCAATCTAAGTTCTGATTCTACCCCTCTGCTGTTGTCTTCTCTAAACCCTTCTTACGCAAGTTGGCTTCATCTTCTAGCTATTAGCATGATGGCGATAGTAATTCTGATATCACACCTACACACGTTTTCAGAGGGACAAAAGAGTTGCCTCATTTTGTGCCTCTCACTGAGAACCTGGGGATGATCTCCTCTCTCCTTATGAGAACTGTAGCACTTGCCCATTTTTAAATCAATCACTGGCAAGGAAAAGGAGACTGCCATTTTTGTCTTGGGCAAGTCAGATCAAATTCCCTGGGAGTGAGTAAGAGATATGGTTTGAAGCACAGCATATGGGAGGATATTAGATATCTGCACAAAAGTCAGTTTTTGCATAGAAAGGAGAGAGTAGAGGATGTTGAGTGGTCAGTCGATAATTGTATTTTGCAACCAGCGTGAATTCACTCATTAATTCTTCAGGGAGGTCCTGCTCTCTCACGTTTTAAGTGCTCTAATGAGTCAGTGCACTAAGGCACACCAAACGGCCCAATCACCATAGAGGGATCAAAAAAGACTTTTCTCAAAAGTAGCACTGCCTTAACTGAGACCTAAGTTGTAAGTAGGAGTTAAAGGAACATAGAATTGATAAAGAATCCTACAGACATAAAACACAATGAGAAAGAAGATTCTGCCAAGCCTGACATTCGTTCAGTTAGCAAAAATATCTCTATGTGCCTACTGTGTGCCAGGCCAGATTCCAGTCTTGAGATTACAGCCCCTGCCGTTTGAGATTTACAGTGAGAGAAACAATCAACAGGTAAACAAACAAACAAAAAATGTCAATTAGTAATGTCATGAAGAAGAAGCAGGCAAACAGCCAAAGAGCAACGGGAGGTGACACTTTATGCTTTTCAAGCATTGACATGCACATGAATGAATCACTTATGGATATTACTAATGTATAGATTTTGATTCAGTTGGTCTAGGATAAGATCTGTGATTGATTCTTTATTTTTAATAAGCTCCTGGGCCATGGCAATGCTACTAGCTCATAAATCCCACTTGTGTTGTGAGGATTTAGAGTGAGAGTTGAACAGAGACCTCAGTGAAATCAAGGAGTGTACTCTTGTTGGAGAAGGAAATTCCACAGGAGAGGATGACATGCAAAAGCTCAAGATGGAAACAGACTCAGACGGTCAGTGTAGCTGGACACAGTGAGTGAGGGGGAAATGGTAGTAAACTGGTAAAAAGTCAGAGGGGTCTCCAGCAGTCAGATCATGAGGAATTTATAGGTCAAGCTATGGATTTTTAGTGACTCAGAATTAGTCATTGAAAGGACTTCTCATCATTTTAATGATGAGAGGTCCTTGCAGGGATGGAGGTGTCTTTGTCATAGTTCTCCAGGGAAACAGAACCAAATAGATGTGTGTGTGTGTGTGAGTGTGTGTGTGTGTGTGTGTGTGTAGGTGGGTGAGTATATGTGTGTGGGTGGGTGGAGAGAGAAAAGTTTATTTTAAGGAATTGACTCGTACAATTTGGAGACTGGCAAGCCCAGAATATGCAGGGTAGGGTGGCAGCCTAAGACCCAGGGAAGAGTTGATGTTGCAGCTCCATTGTGAAGGCAGGCTTTTGGCCAAAATTTCTCTTCTTTGGACATGTCAGTCATTTTTCTAGGGCCTTCAATTTATTGGATGAGGCTCATTTACATTATGGAGGGTTATCTGCTTTACTCATGTCTACTGATTCTAAAACTAACCTCAATTTAAAAATAACTTTACAGCAACATTCAGACATGTTTAGCCAAATATGTGAGTATTGTGGCAGAGCCAACTTGACACATAAAGGACATGCAGATATGTTGTCTGATTGTACTATCTCCATTCAATGAATTTTGGTCACATCTGTAACATACTTGGGTGAAACTGATTTCTAATATTCTTCTCAGCTTTAAAATCTTACAGTTCTATGGGATCCCTATCAGATAATCTCTTGGACCACGTACAGTTTGAACAAAATTCTGGTTAGGTACCACATTGATGCCCAGTGATGTTCTGAGTATCCATTTGATGTTTTCTTTGCCAGTCAGAAGATGGCAGGTTTCCAGAGTCATGCAGCAGGTCAGTGCAGAATGCACAAAATGTGCTTCCTGAGTCGATTCCCGACTAGTAGACCGGTGACATGAGATCTGACTGCAAAACTTAACCTGCCTCAGCATTTCAGAGGCAAGGAAGTAAGAATCTGTCCTCAGGTACAGTATGATTGAAAAACACGGTTCAGTGTAGGTCTTAACCAGATTCTCACTGCAATTTATCCTAATGGGACTTTCTAATTTGATATAGAAATTTTATGGCAAGAGCCAAAGTGTTGGGTAATTTCAGAAAGATACACCTAATGTATTTTGTTACATCAAAAATGATCCTAAGTCTGAACACTTATTCAAACATTTGAAAATTTTTTAACAAACTACAAGTCTCAGAATACATTTTCTTCCCTTTAAGGACACTCACAATGATCCCCCAAGAGGGAGCTTTCCTGGTGTACCGCTTATTAGGTTTGGTGATCAGTCACTGTTACACTAAATCTTAAAATGAGATATCATACACTGTTCTGTGTGTGGTTGATTTTTACAGTGTATCTATTGCGACATTTTGTTAACTCCTAACAGGCAATTTATTTGTGGTATGACTGTAGCTTTAAAATCTATTTTAATCATTAGGCAGTCTCTTGTTTCTGATATTTTGCTACCATTTGTCTATGTCTTCACCCTATTTCATTCATTCTTATTACTAACTACCATATGGAACTAAGGAAGAAAATCGGCATTACCCCTTTACAAGTCCATATTTGAAATCTAGCTGAATTAGAGAGATTATGTTTAAAAGTTGAGATCTTATTGTTTTTTTTAATGAGGCTGGCCAACACCTTCAGAAAAATTCTCCATTCCAATTAGCGAATAAGAGACAAATTGTTAATTCCAGTTTAATAATCTTATTTACCTAAGATGTTTTTGTTGTTGTTTGTTTTTGTTTTGTTTTTTGTTTTTTAAGACAGCCTCACTCCCTCACACAGGCTGGAGTGCAGTGGCGTGATCGTGGCTCACTGCAACCTCCACCTCCTGGGTTCAAGTGATTCTCATACCTCAGCCTTCTGAGTAGCTGGAATTACAGGGATGTGCCACCACACCTGGGTCATTTTTGTTTTAGTGGAGGTGGGGTTTCGCCGTGTTGGCCAGGCTAGTCTCTAACAACTGACCTCAAGTGATCCGCCCACCTCTACCTCTCAAAGTGCTGGGATTACAGTCATGAGCCTCTGTATGGGGCCCTCTTTTCTTGTTTGACAGAAAATGTTTGATTTTGTAACTGCCTGAGATACAGTTGCTCCCTGTGGAGGAGGAAATAGCAACTAGTCAAAGGAATAAAGACTCACAGAGAGAAGCAAGTATGAGTGACAATATTGTGGAAAAAGAATGAATTGGTCCAGTAGCATTAAACCCTGCAGGAGGAAGAGTAGTCGCTGAATAACAACTACATTTAGATTGTTTATTTGGGAAATTTAGACTTATTATAACTTACTGGAAATAATTTTAGTTGAAATTTTCCATTGTAAAATAATACATGTTCATTGAAAAAAACTGAAAAAAAGGTTAAAGTTCCCTCAGGATTTATTTCATGGAATTCTACCCAGTTAACATAATTTCCCTTTCCTATAACTCTTGGGAGTATCTAAAATAGCGATATTAATAAAGTCATTTAATTTACAAATAAGTTATAATCAAATGCTAAGAATACAATTTGTAGATGGAACCTGAGAGGTCCTATGACCAAGTTATTAAATATCCATTCTTCTTCCGTACTATCCTTGAAACTTGTTTCTTTCTTATGCTGATTTGTAAAAACATTGGAAAGTGGCTGCTGCTGTTCAAACCACACGGTTTCCTTCCTTTTCCAGAATATCATTCCGTGTTCTGACTTTAAGCTCTCCCAAAGCCCACATTAGACCTATTTTTGACGAGGCTGCAGCAAGGGAGAGAATAGCTCATTCTCTTGATCTGCCCTATCAGTATAGGGGATTATTTCATATCTTTCCCAATTAGAGAGTATACGTGATTCTCATAACTTTTGTGGCTTACTTTAGTCATGGAAATGATTTTTCATATATTGTTGTTTTTCTTGTAATTTCTATGGAGTCTAAGTGTTCTATTTGGGAAGTTTTTCAATTTTGTCTTAGTCTATTTGCATTGCTATAAAGGAATACCTCAGACTGGGTAATTTAAAAAGAAAGAGGTTTAATTAGCTGATAGCTCTGCAGGCTGTATAAGAAGCATGGCACCGATACCTGCATCTGCTGAGGGCCTCAGGCTGCCCCCACTCCTGGAGGAAGGTGAAGGGAGCAGCCATCACATGGTGAAAGGAAGGGAGAGAGATTCCAGCCTCGTTAGGCAAAGGGACTAATAAAGCAAGAGCTCAGTCTTTTTTTTAATTTTTTTTTTTTTGACACAGTCTTTACTTTAGAAGGGCACCAAGCCATTCATGAAGGTTCTGCCCCCATGACTCGACACCTCCCACTAGGGCCTACCTCCAACATTGGGCATCAAATTTTAACAAGAGATTTTGGAGGGGATAAATAGCTAAACTAGATTAAATTTGAAAGAATATCATTTCAACTACATCATTTAGAAGTAATAGCAATGCAGATAAGAAGACAAACACAGAAGCTAGAAGAATTTTGATAGGAAATACCAATTTAATAAACTGCCATTTTTTTCATTGCTCCTCCCAGAATGTAAATGAATGATTTCTTTTTAGACTTTAATTTTAGAAAACCACCCTTAAAAACACTTCAAAAATAAAAAGGAGATATCTTGTAGGAGATAAATGCTACTTTTAAGTTAAAAAAAAAAGCATTTAAATTTCTAATGATACTGAGAACTGAGACAGTTCATATCCTGATTCTTCCATTTGAAGTTATGTAGTACCTTCATGAAACTACTTTACCATGAAATCTCAGTTTCCTCATAAATGAAATATACTATTAATATCTGTATTATAAGGTTGTTTTGACAACGAAATGATATAATTTATTTAAGACTGTAAGATGCTTAACGTGTACTGGGAGCCAATAAGCCCTTAAGAAATGTTGTCTCTTGTTATTTTTAGTATCATTGTCAGGTAAATGCTGACCTGGTATTGAACTATGTTCCTATGACAAAATAGGAAGAAACAGAGGAAATAATGATATTAATAAATTGAATAGGAAGATGATGAAGGAATGAAAGTAGGCAAACTAATTATATTAAAATTATAATGATATTACTTGGGGGAGAGAAATGTCAGGCAATTTTATACATTAAGAATAAAAAAAAAGGTTATTGCAATTCATATGTAAAGGTAAAAGGCTCCAAATTAAACTGTGCTTCCAAGAAAAAGCAAACATTGAATCCTCTTCTCCACCCCAACTTTAAGGCCTTGCCTGTCAATAAATGGCATATGAAACCAGTCTGCCCCATTTCTGCTCCTTTATAAGTATATTTTTCAAAGGGTAATAAGGTTATCTATATGGAGAGAATTTATATAAAATAAGCTTTTATCTTTTTCTGGAATTAATAATTGAATACACACAGGAACATTACCTCAGCAGTAGAAGGAAGAGAGGAGCACTCTTTGAAATGAGGGAGTATTTGCAGTACTCTTGAAATATTACTGCTAATATTCCACTTAAGATATAACACAAGTGAAAACAGAAGCTCTACATGTGAAATAATGATGTCTCTTTATTATATAAAATGCTGATCATAAGCACTGGCACCTAATAAGACCTTCAGAAGTGTTCTGCCACGAGTCTTATTGATGCATGGCCCAAGAAGCAGGAATGGATGTAAACTACTTACTTGGCTCCTCTTCTACTCCTCAGTTGTTATTGTCATAGGAAATATATGATTTAATCACTCAGAAACATACTTTCAATTCACTTTTTATTTCTTTTTATTATGCAATTTATAATAGCCATGACTATTTTAAAATAATATGCTACATATAACTTTTAAAATAATATACTATAATATACCATTTTAAAATAATATGCTACATATAAATTCTACTACCCATGCAATTCACATATCTGTAACTTCTTTACCCTGAGGAGTCACTCTTCCCTTTAGGACTCATCTAGCATGGTCTGACTGTCCACGATTCATCTATTATGAGTACACAATGCTCAGTCTTGATCAGATACCCTACAAAAATTTTCCCACTGATTCCTGGGGAAATGCTCACATCCTGCAAGCATGTCTACTTTGTGTTTGTATTCTCTTATTCCTTCCCTCAACTCTAGGCTCCTCTCATGACCGATTTTTACCAGACTGTAATTGTTTCCCCATGCTACTACTTCTCTGTCTATTACTTCAACTGTAAGTACAGCTCAAACCAGACTCTAATGTTGAACCTGTGTTTTTTTCTTTTTTTTTTTCCCTAAAGGTCTGAGAAAAACTTAAAGAATTTAAAAAACTCTACCAGAGTAATGTTTTAAGCCTATTGGCATAATAGTAGTCTAAAAACCAAGGCTTTATTATAAAAAGTGAACTTTCTTGAGAGGAAAACATGATTTGTGAGTTCAAAGGAGCCAGAGTAACACTATAAATAATAAAGCAAGAAAGAATGCAGAATTCAATTTCAGAATAGTTTTCCCACCACTCAGGAAGAAGGTGAAATTTTAACTAGTTGGTAAGTGAGAGATGCCACCAGAGATTTTATGGGATTTCATGTTGCCAGAGCCCTTCAGAAAGTCCTCATTCCCAGTCTCTCTATGGGTTGCAGCATGGGAAGAGGAAAGTCATCAGAAACACTAGAGAGAAAATGCAAGAAAAGGACTTGCAGGGGTGTGTGTCCTACAGAAAGTTAGGAGGGCTAGGAGGGCTGGGGGAAAGAAAACCTTCTAGAACAAGCATGGTTCCCTGGCTTTAGATTACCCATGGCCAAAAGTCTAAAGCAGTGTTATTCAAGTGTGGTCTAACCATCAGCAAACTTACCTGAACTTTTTTTTTTTAAACAAACTAGTTCATTATTGGAATGTGTCAGAATATAGATCAATGTGTCAGTTATTTTAAGAAAAAAAGTCTTGCTATCAGCTAAAGTAAACAGTGCAGTACGTGCTGTACTTAATTTACATTCTGGCACAAGTTTGTGGGCTTGAGGGCAGCATCAGATTAAACTGTTTAAGAAAATTTGACAGAAGAACGTGAGTGAAGGCTTATTGTACTAGCTATTAAACTAAGCATAAAAGCCATCATAATTAAAACAGTGTAGCACTGGCACAAGAATAATCAAATAGGTCTATGGAAAAGAGTAGAAAACATATAATCAGATCCATTTAGAATAGAAATTTATTTAAAGTAGCATATTGGATAATTTTGGAAAAGTATTTAATATATTTGTTTTGACAATTGGCTATTTTGGCAGAAAAAAATGTGAGATCTGTTATTTATATTGTAACAAAAAGTTAATTCTTTTTAAAATAAAGAATCAAAATTTTGTTTCAATGACAATGTAAGAAATTAAAAATAAATAATTACTAAATGCAGTCATTCATTACATGATAATGTTAAGTCAATTGTGGAACACAAATGACAATGAGCCTATAAAATTATAAAACTTTATTTTTACCATACCTTTTCTATATTTATATATGTTTAGATACATAAACACTTACCCTGTGTTACAATTGCCTTCAGTATATAGTACAGCAACAATTAGCTTAGAAGCAATAGGCTCTCCTATCCAGGTTTGTGTAAGCACACTCTATGATGTTTACACAATGACAAAATCACCTAACAACATATTTCTCAGAATGTATTCCCACCATTAAGTGATGCGTGGCTGTATTTTTTTTAAAGAAAAAAAAACCAAAATATTGGTGAGGATGTTGAGAAATTGGAACCCTTGTGTATTGCCAGTGGGAATGAAAAATAGTATAGCCACTGTGAAAAACAGCATAGATTACCATCTGATCATAAATTTTACTTCTATGTATATAATTGATCATTGAATAATTCAGGAATTAGGAGTGCTGACCCCTGTTCAGTCAAAAGTCTGCATATAACTAAACTCCCTCAAAACTCAACTACAAATACCCACTGTTGACTGGAAGCTTTACCAATAGCAGTCATTTAATGCATATTTTGTATGTTGTATGTATTATATACTGCCTTCTTACAATAAAGAAAGCTAGAGAAAAGAAAATGTTATTGAAATCATAGGAAAGAGAATATACATGTACTATTCATTAAATGGAAATGTATCAAAATCTTCACCTTTATCATCTTCATGTTGCGTAGGCTGAGGAGGAGGATAAAGACGAGGGGCTGGTCTTGCTCTCTCTGGGAGAAGTGGAGGAAGTGGAAGGGAAGGCAGGAGAGACAGGAACAGTCAGTGTAAGTTTTATTGAAAAACATCTGCATGTAAGTGGACTCATGTAGTTCAAACCCATGTTGTCCAAGGGCCAACTGTGTGAGCGA
Source organism: Cacajao melanocephalus (assembly GCA_963573385.1). Lineage (NCBI taxonomy): Eukaryota > Metazoa > Chordata > Mammalia > Primates > Pitheciidae > Cacajao > Cacajao melanocephalus. The sequence goes on from CAUYLG010032328.1 coordinate 54,576, forward strand.
AAGAATTGAAAGCCAGGACACAAACAGATATTTGCACACCAGTGTTCACAGCAGCATTACATACAATATCCAAAAGATTAACACAACCCAGATGTTCTCCAAGGGTTAGATGGATAAAAAAAATGTGGCTTATACAATGGACTATTACTCAGCCTTTAAAAAGAATGAAATTCTAGTTGCTTCAACATGAATAAACATTGAAAGCATTATGCTAAGTGAAACAAGCCAGATACAAAAGGACAAATATTGCCTGATTCTAGTAATATGACATACCTAGAATAGTTCAATCCATAGAGGCAGAAAGTAGAATAGTGGTTACCAGGATCTGGGGAGAGGAGAATGGAAAGTTTTTGCTTAATGGGTACAGAGTTTTACTTTAGGATGATGAAAAATTTCTGAAGCTGAATAGAAATGATGGTTGTAAAACAATGTGAATGCACTTAATATCACTGAATTGCGCACATCCAAATGACTTGCATGATAAATTTTGTGTTACGTATATTTTACCGCAATAGACAAAGAAAATATAAGATTAACACTTTTAAAAAGTGAGGAAATTCTACTGAATAAAACACAAATCTAGAATTTACAACACAGCGATTTCTTTCACAGTGTTGAGTATATCCATAATACTTTCCTTTTTATAGCTGAGTAGTATGCCATTCTATGAATGTACCAAAATTTGTTCATACGCCCATTGAAAGACATTTGGATTGTTTACAATTTGTGTGATTATGATAGAGCTATTACAAACAATGACCTACAATTTTTTGTGTAATCAAAATCTTTTACTCTCTAAGGTCTCTGTAATCTCAGGGGAGAGGTTTCTGGGGCTTATGATAAGCATCTGCCCTGCGTGTCTCTAGACAGGCCATTTAGGCAAGGCTTCGCTACAGCTGATCTAAATTTTGGTAAAATGCGCTGAGATACTCCTGGAACATGTGAGCATGGGAGGCTTTGAAGAGCACCTACAGACCATTTTCCACCCCCTACCTATCTTCCAAGGAGGCTGCCATGAGACAGTTACTCATCACCTCGTGGGTTTTGAAGAGAAGCCTGAGGCTTTCTGCCTCACTGTCATTTGGGCACAACTGCAAAGTGTAAAACTGCTTACCTGCAACATGCAATTGGATCCTCGGCAGCAGGTTGCTCCCACCACTGATCATACATCGTCACATTATTTGGCTGTTTTTGTTTCAGTGTCATCCTGTGAGATAAGGAGCATGGCTTTCTAGCATTTTTGCTCATTTTCTTTTGCTAAGTAATAAACTGTCTAAATATAACATAAGCTTGTTGTTGTTTATTTTACCAGTCAAATGTGTCAGGATTGCCAGAACTTTGGCTTGTTTTCATTTTTCAGCAATTATGAATAGAGCTGCTGTTTATAGTCATGTACATATCTTTCTGTGAACATAAATTTTATTTTTCTAAAGTAAATTCTCAGGAATAGTATTGCTGAAGCATATGGGAAGTGTAAACAGGAGTGTGCCCAATAGCAATGTAGGTGCATTCTAGTCACTGCACATTCTCACCAGCTTTGATATTATCATGAATTTTTAAATTGAGTTGTTTTCTTTTTATTGCGTTTTGAGAGTGCTTTATATATTCTGGATACACGTTCTGTGTTAGACACGTGGTTTGAAAATATTTTCTCCAATTTTGAAGTTTGTCTTTTCATTTTCCTGTCATTTGAAAAGCAAAAGTTTTACATTTTGACAAAATCTAACTGATCTGTTCTTATATTATTGATTGTGCTTTGCTGTTATCTCTAAGAACTCTTTAACAACAAGTTGTAAACTGTTTTTTGTTTTTTTTTTTCATTTTTTGAGACAGGGTCTCAATTTGTCACCCAGGCTGGAGTGGGGACGATACAGTCAAAGCTCATTCCAGCCTTGATGTCTTAGGCTCAAGAGATTCTCCCACCTCAGCCTCCCAGGTAGCCAGGATGACCAGTGCATGCCACCACTCCCAGCTAAATTTTTTAAATGTTGTAGAGACAAGTTTTCACTATGTTACGCAGGCTGGTCTTGAACTCCTGGGCTCAAACTGTCCTCCCACATTGGCCTGCCAAAATGCTAGGATTACAGACATGAGCCATCACCCCTGTGATTTTTTCAAAATGTTCCATGGGTTTTCATTTCATATTTATATCACAATGTTTTTTGAGTTAAATTTTGGATAAAGTGAGGTGTAGGTTTAGGTCAGGTTTTTTTCTTTCTCTCTCTCTTTTTTTTTTTTTTGAGACAAAGTCTTGCTCTGTTGCCCAGGATAAAGTGCAGTGGCATGATCTCAGCTCACTGTAACTTCCACCTCCCAGGTTCAAGCGATTCTCCTGCCTCAGCCTCATGAGTAGTTAGGATTACAGCCATGTGCCGCTATGCCTGGCTAATATTTTTTGTATTGTTTTAGTAGAGACGGGGTTTCACCATGTTAGCCAGGCTGGTCTCAAACTCCAGGTCAGGTTGTTTCAATTGCATGTAAATGTTAAAGTTTTCCAACATCATTTGTTGGAAAGACTATCATTTCTCCATTGAGTTGTTTTGTACATTGTCAAAATTCACCTGGCCATGTATTTCCGGACTCTTCTCTGCTTTATTGATCAGTTGGTCTGTATCTTTCCCTATACCACATTGTCTTGATGACAGTAGTTTTATAGTAAATTTTAAATTTAGATAGAGTGATTCCTCCAATTGTCATTTTTCTTTTTCAAAACCCTTTCAGCTGTGATAATTCCTAAGAATTTCCATATTAATCTTTAAATTGGCTCATTTATATCTATAAAGTTCTAAAATATTGTTTAGAATTTTTATAAATCTAAATTTGGGAATAACTGGCATTTTACTATGTTGAATCTTTCACTCTATGATCATTATATGCCTCAATGCCCTTTGATATCTTTCAATCAGCATTTGTTGTTTTCTACATACAGATTCTGTACATTTTGCCAGATGTATGCCAAATTTGCGAGGTATTGCAAATGGTATTTCTTTTTAAATTTTCAGTTTGTATTTATATTCATATTGCACAGAACTAAAATTGTTTTGTTATATGTTGATCTTGTATCCTGTTGATTCAGGGCAGGTGAGCCCCAAAATTGGGGCTTAGCTCAGGAGGGTTCTTGGCTTTGCTCAGAAGAGAATTCAAGAGTGATCTGGTGGTAAAAGAAACTGTTTATTGAGGTGTCCATGAAGTGCAGAGTGACAGCTCCTTGTGGAGCAGCACTAACCCAGAGCCTGAGCACCCAGAGTAGCAGCATATGTTGGCTAGCAGTATATATACATACTTTTAATTACATGCATATTAAGGAGTAGATTACTCAGAACTCTCTAGAAAAGGGGCAGTAACTTCTGGGTGTTGCTGGGCATTTATAAACTGTCAGGGCGTGGTGGGAGTGTCTTACGCTGATGAGCAGTGGGGACACCTGGAGGTTGCTTTTGTTGTCATCTGCTTCCAGCTGGTTTCTTCACTTTATCCTGTTGAGACCAGGAAATAAGTCCTGCTGGCCTACCTCACTGTGACCTTGCTATACTACATTGGATTTAAGAGTCTTTTGCGGATTTCCTGGGATTTCTATGTAGATCATCATGTCACTTGTAAATAGGGACAGTTATAGGTCTTTTAAGTTTTTATTTCTTATATTTTAAAATTGTTATTGTAGTATTTAGAATTTCTAGCACAAGATTGAATGGAAGAAGTTAGAGTGAACATCCTTGCCTTGTTCCTAATATAAAGAGAAAAGCCAATATTCTTTTATCTTTAAGTATGAAGTTAGTCACAGGTTTTTCTTAGATGTTCTTCACCAGGTTAAGGATGTTCCTTACTATTCCTACTTTGCTGACAGTTTTTATCATGAATGAATACTAAATTTTACCACTTTTTTTCTGAAAAAAAATTTTTACATTTTTCATTAGACTATTAATATAGATTTCATTGATGCCTAAATATTGACCAGCTAGGTACCCCTGGAAAAAGTCCCATTTGGTTGTGGTACAGACATACACACATGTACATGCTAATATATGATGTTTATATATATTTTTTCCTCTTCCTCCTCTCCTCTGCCTTTTCCCCCTCTTCTTCCTTTCCTCTGTGTCCTCTCCTTCCTCTTCTTCCTCCTTCTGCTCCTCTTCTTCCTCTCCTTCCTCCTCCTTTGTCTTTTATACTATCTTTCGCTTTGATATCAGTGTATTGCTGTTCTCATAAAGTGAATTGGAAAGTGTTACTTCTTCTATTATTTGGAGGAGATTTTGTAGAATTGGTGTTACATTTACATGTTTGGTAGAAACTAGCAATGACATCATCACCAAAGGTAACATTTTTTAGGAGATTTAAATTGTGAATTCAAGTTCCTTCATGGTTTTAAACTTATTCAGAGTATACGTTTCTTCTTAATTGAATTTTGGTAATTTGTGTCTTTAAAGTATTTGGTTCTTTTTATTAAGAAGTAAAATTTGTGGCCATAAAATTGTTCTAGTTTTATCTCACCATCCTCTTAATGCCTATGATACTATGGTGATAATTCCCTTTTCATTCATAATATTGTAATTCGAGTTCCTCCTTTTTTTCTTTGACAATCTTGCTACAGTTTTATCAATTTTAGTGGCATTTAAAAGACCTTTCAGTTTTATTGCTGCAGTAATATGTTACCGTCTTAGTTATTTAAAATAATACACATTTATTATCGTATGCTTCTGTAGTTTAGAAGTCTAGTCACACTGGACTAAATCAAGGTGTCAGTAGGGCTTTTTTCCCTCCTAGAGACTGTCAGGGAGAATCTATTTTCTTTTTCTACTTTCATGAGCTCTTTGACTCTTAGCTATTTCCTCCATCATCCAAACCAGCAGTGGTTGGTTAAGGTTTTCTCACATCTCATCACACCGACCTATTCTTCTGCCTCTCTCTTTCACTTGTGATGAATATAGGTCCATCAGACAATTGAGGATAATCTCCCCATCTTGACGTCCCTAACTTAATCATATCTGCAAAACTCCTTTAGCCATGTAAGATAACATATTCACAGGTCCTGAGGATTACAATCTGGGTATCTTTGGAGCCATTACTCTGCCTACTACAGTATCTACAGATTTTTAATATTACATTAAGAGGCTTTGTTTACCTTCAATGGAGAATGTTTGTATTTTTGTTTTATCAGGCAATCAACATGCTTAAGTTCAGTTGTTAATTCCATCTAGCATTCTGTTTCCTGTGGTTCCAATGTCAGTTCAATTTTTAAAACTTTTGTTGTGTTATTTCAATGTGTCCAACATTAGTGGTTATTAGTCTCTGACTAGAGAGATGGTATGTTCCTTTGATTAGACTGATTACTACTATCAGATCCACATAAGCATGATTTGGAGTTGATGCCAGGAGTTCACAATCAACACTGCAGAATCCAGAATCATCTTCCCCAGCACTTCCTTCTCCTTCATCTTCCTAGTTATGATGGTTCCCTGGCCAGTTCTCCAGCCAAAAAAACTGGAGATTTAGTTACCTGGTTCTGCTAAGGACTTTCACTGCTGATGCCAAGTGGCAGTGTAATGCCTGATGGGTTTATCTTGTCTGCTGCCCAGAAAAGCTGCTCTACTGAGACAGTGTTATTGCAGTAGAGAAAGAGTTTAATAAACACAGAGGAAGCTAAACAAGGGAACTGGCTTAAGTTTTACAATAGTAATGTTATTCACAAGAGCAACTTGAGAGGTTAGGAATCTTGTGGCCTCTGGCTGCATGATTCCTGAGAAATAATTTTAATATTAGGGCTAATTGGTTAGTTTTACAAAGGAAGTCTGATCTCCAAGCAAGGAGGGGTTTTATTTCAGGAAGGAGCTGTTACCATCTTTGTTTCAAAGTTAGACCATAAACTCACTTTCTCCCATAGTTAGCTTGACTTACACCCAGGAATGAGCAAAGGCAGCTTGGGAGTTAGAAGCAAGTTGGAGTCACTTAGGTCAGATTTATTTCACTGTTATAATTTTTGTAAAGGTAATTTCACCAGGAAGACACAAGAGAAATAAAAGTAATATAGGTTCATCCCACCCTCTTGGGGTCAGGCTGCTTTGCCAAAAAGTCTAGTGGAAAAAATGCAGTACACAAAAGAATGTAAATGGGATATGAATAGATTATAAAGAATGACAATTGCACATAAATATACTAATATGAAATTTCTCAATGCTACTGAAATTAAAAATAAATATATGGAAGAAATGTAAATATCATACAAACCCATCAGTCAATTACACTGCCACTGGACCTCAGTTGTGAAAGTCCTTAGCAAAACCAGGTAACCAAAGCCCCAGCTTTTTAGCTGGAGAACTGGCCAGGGAACCATCAGAAATAGGAAGATGAGGGAGAAGAAAGTGATGGGGAAAATAAGATGAGAATGAGTGAGATGTGAGTGCAGGTCAAATTTGGGAGCAGAATCAGAAATTTTAAACTACCCTGTGGACCACGTTTACAGATAACGTGCTTAAAAGCATCAAGAGTTTGGCCTTGTTGGGATGCTTAGGAAGTAGGAGTTAGCATTTGCTTTATGACATGATAAAAGGATTAAAATGTTTTGGATTGGCTAGCAGCCAAAATTTTTATATTTTAATTTTTGAGTGGTTTCTTATAAAAATGGGATTATGTATCTAGGAGTCCACAAAATCAGTCTTGTCTTAAAGTCTTAAAATATTTTAAACTATGTATTATTTTCATTAATTATTCCTATGTTCTACACTTGATTAACAAATTGCTTCTGAATCTGGTCCATTTTTATATGACATATGAAAGATATGTTTTTATCTCCTAATGTGTTTTCTTACCTTCTGAAACAGGCCTCTCTTATTTTTCTCCTATGTTACATTCATTTGTTTGTCTCAATATCTGTATCTCAGCTCTCCTTATCCATAAAATGGGGATAATTATAACATTTACCTTATTGTGTCGTATACATGATTAAACAAAATACCATGTCAAGCATAAAACGTATCTTGCACGTAGCAACTGTTTACTAAATATTTGTTATAGCTACTTGTGTGATCATCTTGTCTTAACTCACACAACTGCAACAACCACTATTAATTCATTATTGCAATCAAGTTTTGATTAGATTTATTTAAAGACTATCACACAAAAGCAATGTACTAAATGTGAGTGTGTGTGTGTGTGCACTGTTGAATCCACTCAAAAGCTGTACATAACATCTACTATTGTTAAGTTCCATTTGTATTGGAGGAAACTGAGATACAGAGAGAACAAATAGCCAACCCATGATCACAATTTTAGCAAATGCTAAAACTAGAAAAATATTTGTAGCCTTATATTACTTTATCTTCAGAAAAGTTAGACTTGTGTTTGAAAAGTGAGTTGAGGTTAAAGTAATTGGGTTAGTCACAAATCTTTACAAATCTATTTCACAAACATTTACTTGAAAAAGAAGAAATAATTAGTTCGAGTAAAGTAACTTCTCTAGCTTGTAAGGAAATGAGGCAGCATTTTAAATATTGCTGCAATAGGGTCTAAAGCTTAGCACATTTTTCTTCAATTGCTGTTTCTTCTTTGAGATGTGATATCAGCAGACCAATATGTTACTTTTAAGTGTAAATATTCTAGGGAACATTTTCTTACCTATTGTAAGATGCAATGCTTGCTATATTCTTTGATGTTCTCTGATATCATCCTTATCTTCTCATTCACTGTGAAATGAGAATCTACAATTTTATTTCTGAAAAAGCTGAACTGTAAAGTGCTTAGTGTTTTGCTGTATGGTGACCCCTTAACATTACTATAGCAAAGTGAGATCTAAAGCCTTACTATATTATACAAGGGAAACAGAACAACAAACTGATATTTATATAGATTAGATTCACTTTCAGTTTACAGGTTGTTTCTCCAAGCTATATTTATGTTAGTACTCCAAAGAAAGTGTTTTTATTTTCTGGAAAAAAAAATACCAAAGCTCTTCTAGCATGTGAATTAAACATAACTGCAAAATATCAAGTGAGAAAATAAATTTAAATTACATGAGTTTCTAAAAATGGCTTATCCTTTTCAGATGTTTGGCTAACATTTTTCATACAATTATCTGGGGTTAGTGGGAATGTTAACTGCTTTCATTATTCTTGAAACTGCAGAATGGAAGTTGGGAGTGATAGATTTCACTTTTTGATGGTTTAAAAAAATAGTTATTGCAACAATTACCTCAAAAAAAAAAGATTATGAACTTAGACTAAGATCTCTGCTGGAGAATATGATAATTTAATTTTATTCCTCAGTTGGCAATCTGAAAATCAAAGCCAATGTTATGTTCTATTGATAAATGAAACCCATTTTGAAGTTAGAATTTTCAGTATTTTACTGTCATTTGTCAATCCAGGTACGTGCATTTTCATGTAGAAGATCAAAAGAAATGCATGTATTCTTGCTAGAAAAATGGCAGATTAATATTCTTTATTATATAGTATTATTTTAAAAGATATATTGCCAGACTCTGAATCATTAAGTGGTTTTTCTAAGATCCAGATTTTCTGGATGAGTGCCCTTTGGTAATGCAGTAGTTACTACCTTTTGCTGAAGGTTATAATTTATATAAGCCAAAAATTTATAGCCTTTCCTGGAATTGAAAAAGCTTTCCAAAGGCACTCATTTGAAATATTTTACTTAACATTATTTATGAAGCTAAAATTAACTATAAAAAAACACTTTTAATTTTAATTGTTGAAATGCCAAAAATCAAATTGAAAAACAAAATGATAATTTGTTTGGCATAATTTTTACCACATTATAATGTCCGTAGTTAAGGATCCAGCACCGTGCTTGTGGTTTTTGACAAGTTACTTCCCTTGCTCTTTTCCTATCTTGCTTCTTTACTGGTTGGTATTTACGTACATTGCAGATTTCCAATCAGCACTAAGAAACATCAAAAAATGGATAATGCAGTTTTCACTGATTTTTCCCATAATTTGTAAATTCAATACTCAATGTAGATGCATGTCCCCCAGCACCATTAATCTCTAATTTTTTCTCTCATCTCTCATTTTACTCAGCATTTTTTTCTCATTTTTTAAAGGCATTCTCGTCTTATTGGGCATATATTTTCCAAGATTTTTACATTTGCTTTTTTACATAATTACTCCAATGAGTATCATTATTTCTTCATTACTTCCTAATGACTGAAATTTCTAATTCTAATTTTTTAAAGTTATGAACTTGTAAATCTTTCAAAAACAAATGGACATATATGGATTTACTATCAGCTAATATCATCTGGTTATTGTGGGTTCTGCCAAATCTGAAGAACATAAAACACATTAAATGAGAGTAGATCAAAAGATCATTAAAGTTTAATTTTAGTTGTCTTTCATTCTTATTGTGTTGAGTAAGTAGGGAAATAAGGCTACTGTTTTCTATTCATCAATTCAACTTACTTTGATGCAAACAATATGAGAAAAAACTTGCTTGTTTCATATAAGTGAATCTGTTTTGTGCTGTAATCTATTACATAGAATTCAGCCTTTAGGTTTGTAAAGTAAAATGCCAAGGCATTTGAACTGCTCCAAAATACTTTTACAGTTATTTTAATTGAGAATGTTTTATGTAGGTTTTGTTTTAAATGTTTGAGGACAAGAGCTTTGGAAGAACTTTAATAAAAACAAAACAAAAAACTCAACCCATATCATACAGCCAGCCCTCGGTATCTATGGGGAGTTGGTTCCAGGACCCTCTGCAGATGCCAAAATCCATGGATGCTCAAGTCCCTCATATAAAACAGTGTACTATTGGCATATAACCTGTGCATATCTCCCTGTAAACTTTAAATTGTCTCGAGATTACTTATAATAGCTAATACATTATAAATGCTATGTAAAGAGGAACACTATATTTTTTAGGAAATAGTTACAAGGAAAAGGTCTGTACATGTTCAATACAGAAGCAACCGTGGATGCCCCAGAATAAAGAGAGTCGACTGTATAAGTTTTCAAACAATATACTATTCATATTTTACATACTATTCCAGTAGTTTCAATGTGAATAATAATGAAAAGAATGGATGAAGTGAATGGAATTTTTTTCTGCAAGTGTTTCTATTTTAGACAGCAGTGAACAAGTCTAAACCTCTTTCTCTTATATTTTGCTTTATCAAAGGACTCCAGATATCAGAAATCTAGCCTGACTTATAATTTGGCAAATACACAGCCGTGAATCCACTCTTTGTATACATTAGATTGCCTTCCGTTCAAATGTTTTCTATTTCCAACTACATGTATATTGAACATTTGCACACAGTATTTTTACATTCTGGAAAAGATGTAAGAATGCTTGAAAGCATACAATGGATATGTCTGCAAGAAAGTAAACAAAGAAAAATTAAAATCAGGATCAGACTTTCTAAATGCAATCTGTTCTTTACAAATGTTTACATTATGTAATTCATACAAATAACTGGAATTGGAGGAGTTCTTAATTATTTAGTCTTGAAATAGCAAAACAATATTTAGAACTCTTGCTTAAAAATTACTGTGTATTTGCAAGGCTAATTTCAAAATAAATTGAGAACATAATTTTTTTAATTTTACCTAGCTAAATTTGTATAACTGGCCTTCCTTTCCCTTTTCTCCAGATAAATTTTTATTTATTCTTTATATTTCAATTTAAGCATTGTTTCTTTAGGAAAGCAACTCCCCAGTCTTGAACAATCAATCTATCATGATATTTTTATCTTTCTTTTCTATCAGTTGTCACATTACAATTTTACTCTTTTTTGTATTAGATGGTAAGCACCATGAGCAAAGAAACCATTAGTGTTAATTTTTTTAAATTATTTAAACATTATTAATTTGTTTATAAAGACAGGGTCTTGCTGTGTTGCTAAGGCTAGTCTCAAACTCCTGGCCTCAAACAGTGCTCCCACCTTGGCCTCCCAGGTGTTGGGACTGCAGGTGTGAGCCATGGCACCCAGCCCTAGTATTTATTAATTATTGTATTTTTAGTGGCTGGCTTGGTGCCAAAAAAGTACATAGTAGGAACTCACTTATAGTTATTAATAAATGAGAAAAATGGAATAAAATATTGATATAAAAATCACGTTGTTGGAATTTATACAGAAATCTCTACTTAGAGTAACAAACATGTTTGGAGGGAACAAATATTAACAAATGTTTATATAGCACTGATGATATACCAGGCTCTAATCTAAGATCTTTACTTATATTTACTCAACTTATAAACAAGAAACACATACACAGGAAAGTTGAGTAACTCATTTAATGTCATGGTGCTAGTCACATGAGGGTGCCCAGGATTTAAACCTACATAATCTGGCTCCAGATTAGATGCTTTTAACTACTACACTCTTCTTGATTTTCAAACAAGAATATTGTATGTATTTTCAAACTAGCATAGTGAAGTCATTCAAAGCATCTAATCTGGAGCCAGATGAGTAGTACATAGTTATAAAGGTCACCTAAAGGTTCGTCATTTTAATCCTCAAAAGAGATAGAAGCCCAAGGGAAAATTTGACAGATTTTATTTTGTCAGCATTTAAAACTTGATATGAATTAAGTTAATATAAACATTAAGTGAAAAAATAAGCTGCAGACACAGAGAAAACACCATGCATACAACACATATACTGTTTAAAGTGTTTAAGATTTTATATACAAAATGTCACAAATCAATAAAAAAATTTCACTAGAAAAGTAGGCAAATCTGAAATAGAAAATGAGTATATTTGCATTTCTCTAATGACCAGTGATGATGAGCATTTTTTCATATGTTTGTTGGCCTCATAAATGTCTTCTTTTGAAAAGTGTCTGTTCATATCCTTCGTCCACTTTTGAATGGGTTTGTTTTTTTCTTGTAAATCTGTTTTAGTTCTTTGTAGATTCTAGATATTAGCCCTTTGTCAGATCGGTAGATAGCAAAAATTTTTTCCCATTCTGTTGGTTGTCGGTTCACTCTAATGATTGTTTCTTTAACAGAGCTGTGCAGAAGCTCTGGAGTTAAATTAGGTCCCATTTGTCTATTTTGGTTTTTGTTGCCAGTGCTTTTGCTGTTTTAGTCATGAAGTCCTTGCCTACACCTATGTCCTGAATGATTTTGCCTAGATTTATATCATATAAAAAAGATGTCAAAGTATATAAACCTGTATAAATATCTAAACTTAATAATCCATGTTTTAGTATTCTAACTTACAAATGACTATTTCATGATTATCTATTATTTAATTTAAAATAAAAGAATTTTGAAACTATGATGCAAGTACCCTCTCTAGAGTTTTACCCAGTCATCCTGGGTCTCAAGTAGCCATGTGGCACCAAAGGTGGCTATGAAGGGCAGGGCCTCTCTGAGTCCTGAATTTACATATCAGATGTAAAGCTCAGGACAGACAGCAGAGTTATGAAGCCTGGAAGATCAAATCCCTCCCAGAAGAGCTAGGAGGTGAACCTGGGGCAGAGAAGGGACCATATAGGGTTTGAGTCTGCCTTACAGCTCTTCTCACCGTGGCTGCCTATCCATGTTACCAGTGGAAGGTATCTGAGTTACTACTGGTGAATCCTTACAGGTCTGCAGCAATCTCAGTTCTTGCCTCCTCAGAAGAAAGAACGAATGTCTGAAGGGCATAAAGCAGAAAAAGAGACTGAGGCAAGTTTCAGAATAGGAGCGGAAGTTTATTTTAAAAAGCTTTAGAACAGGAAAGAAAGGAAAGTATGCTAGGAAGAAATCCAAGAGAGCATGTGAAGGTCAAGTTTAGTGTTTAACCTTGATCCTAGGATTTTATACGCTGACCCGTCTCCCGTAATTTTTCCCTTAGGGTGGGCTGCCTGCATGTGCAGTGCCCTCTTAAGTTTGAGAAGTGAGTATGTGCAGTGTGTTTAGGAAGTTGCATGCATGCCCATCTGAGGCTTTCTTCCCTTTTCTGGTGGAGTATCCCCAGAAGGTCATATTCTATTTTGTCCCTTAGTGCACATGCCTGGGAAGATGCTTCTCCCTGGCATCTTCGTTCAATGCACACTTCAGTGCAATAAATGTGAACCATCAGGAAGTGACCTTTCCCTGATGCAGGCTGTCAATTTATCACTTTTAGGGAGGCAGTGTGATAATTGCCAAACCATCACTCAACATTCCTAGTGGGTGGGAGAGCGCTCTCTCCTGCCCAACTCATGCCTGTCTCACTACCTGTAATATCCAGACTCATGAATTCAGAAGCTCAAAACAAAAAACTTAAGCACACAGTCAAATCAAGAAGTACTGAGTTATGTTTAACTGAAAACGTTGAAGCCGTTCCTATTTTACCAACAATTTAGAAACTAGCTTCATTTGCCAAACATTGTCATATACACATAACACATAGACATAGAGACACACAGACAGAAGCAGATCTTACAGTTTTCATAAAAGATTCTTATTTGCTGCTTTAAAATAGGCTTTTTTTCCCCATTCAGACTATGTTTCTTCCAACTACATGTTTTATTGCCCTAAATAATTGTTAGGAAGGCAGCTCCAAATTTGCATCTCCGAAGATGGGATGAAGGTAAAACAAGGTAGAAAATTGACATCTCAAAGGCACAGAACTTAGATTTAAACAAAGGCAAGGTCTGTTTTGTAAACTTAAAACCATTGTCTTCCCCTTAGTTGTTCCTAGTGGGTTAGATGCAGAAAGAGATGCCCTAACAAATGGAGAGTTCCTTTAAAGATATACATTACTTTTACTAAAGGGCTTCAAGACAGCTAAGTAAATTCCAGAAAGGTGTATTTTAGTTTACTGGATTTTATTAATGTAGCTGTTTTTTAACTAAAATTACTGAGTTCAGGTGGAGTTCTTTAAGAAATAGAGCAGAGAAAGCATTCTTCATTCCTGAACTCACCGTGAATAGATATAAAAAAGAAGTAAGCCTACTTTACCTGAGGGCCTTCCTTTTATAAACACTTAACCTACAAGAGCTTTCTTTTTACCTTCAAGGCAGGATAGTAACTAAGCCAAAATATTAGCAGATTTAATTTTTCTTATCAATTAGTCATTTAAGCTTTTTGTTTACCTTTCATAGTCTTTTTAAAAAAGCACTAACAGCACTGAAATGTTTTTAGAAGCTTCTGCACATCAATAGGCATCCTTGGATGAGACTAATTTCAGAGTCCTTATTTTTAAAAGAACTTCTTAAAGTGCAGTGTTGTTCATTTTAAACATTACACTATAACTTTAAATTACCTTTAATAAGATTTCACCATTTTTGTAAGTGTTTGCTGCTTCTAGGGTCTAATACTTATGTATCTACAAGCTGGTACTCAGTTCTTCAGAAATTAAGGATTTCATTTTTACCTTGAATCTTGGGTTTGGCTTTCACATCCCCTTGATCAAATTCGCCAATGATTTTTCGCTACCTAAGTATGCAAGACAAAGAAACAAAGGGAGTAGAACATAAAAATTCCTGTGAATTGAAAAGAAAAAAGAATGGCTAGCTCTGCCATTTTTCTTGCCTCAGCTGTTCTTGCCTTAACTGATAAGCCAATCTTATGACACTGGACCTTGGAACTTGTGACACCCCTCCACGGTGACACCCCCCTAGCTTGCAAAAAATCGCCCTGAACTGTAACTTCTGTAACTTTCCACAGCCTACCCCAAACTTACAAAACCAACTCCTATCCCACCGCCACTCACACCCGGGTGAATAAACAGCCTTGTTGCGCTCTCTCTCTCTCTCTCTCTCTCTCTCTCTCTCTCTCTCTCTCACACACACACACACACACACACACACACAAATTCCTGTGAATTTCCAAATACTGGAGTTTACACTCTCTGCAATATCGCTGTTGACTAGTAGTTTCTGTGTGACCCAGTCAGACATAATGTAACTGGGGGACATGAGGACATCCCGAAGATGCTCCCAATTCCCGAATTCGAGGTTCTTGGCCTCTCTTAACCCCAAAGAATGGGTAAAGGGGCCCCAGAGGCATGGTGAGTTTTCTGTTCAAATAAGTATCGTGGACCCAAAGAGTTTTGCAGAGAGTGATTTATTAGGCAGAGGGCAAGAAAGAGAGAGGAGAGACAGCTCCCACACTGCCATGGGAGGGGGATCCAGAGAAGGACTCATATAAGGAGGGTGCAGTGGGATTTTAACTCTTGAGTTATTTTCTCTCCATTCATGTTCTTGTCCAATGAAGGGAGTTCTTTCAAACTTCCTCTAGAGTGATTAATCTTTGACTCTAATACCGGATTGGCTGCTTGGTCCACAACAGAGCCCCATCCTCCCAGCGCTTCCTTTTTGGACGAAGAAGACCACCTGGATTTTTTCACCTAGCCCACGGGTGGGAAACCTAGACAAAAAATTTTACATTTGAAACCCCTTTGGTTCTCTGATGGAGGAGTGGAGCCGGGAAACTCCTGTCTTTGAAACTATGCCCCTCGTGGATCGGGAAGAGAAGTTTTTCTTTAACACAGTCCCTCAATAAGAGGCCTCTAATGGATCCAAGCCAGTTAATTATTGGATCCAATCTGATTCTGGACTCAGTCCAGTTTCTGTTATGACTTCCAAACCCAGTTTGGATCAGAAATGTGTTCAAACTCAGATAGCTCAAAACACAAATCTGTGGTGCTTTGGAATCTGAGAGAGAACTTATTGATGATCTTCAGTTGCTATGAGAAGCAGTGGGCACAATGGTACATTGCTTGGTATCTTGATGTTCCTGGGGATCACTAGAAGCTTTACTTCAGATCCCATTTCTGATGCAATCTACTAAAAGAAAAACCTTAGACGAATAACATTTAACAGAGTTGAACTAAACAAAGAACAATTCAAGAGTCAGGCAGCCCCTGAACCAGAATAGATTCAGAGAGGCTCCTCACCTATTCTTCTGAAAGCAACTTTGAGAGATTACCTAGGAGACTTTAACTGCATAATAAGACAAACTTCATTAAAAGTAAAGTTTTATCCCTCACTTTTGTGCAACCTCCCTGCCAAGCTCAGAACATTGTCCCAGGCCATTGTTCTTTGAGTTTATTCATTTTGCCTAAAAATTATTTACTACCCCTCTAAAATACTGATAGTCCCCACTTTCCTCTTCCTTATGTATAGGGTACTTAAGCTTCAACCATCTAGCACCTTTTGGAGTTACATATTTGTGGGACTCCCATATTCATATGCACATTAAAAAATTTGTATGCCTTTTTCTCTTTTTAATCTATATATTGTCAATCTTTCAGTGGGTAAAGAGGAAGTTTTACTCTGCCCGTACACTATGTAATGGTGGTAATTTCTAACTGACATTTTGGTTCAATAAAGGGAAGCATGTATTGTAGGGTGACCTACACATGGAGGTCACCATGATTTTAATGAGCCCAGAAAACCTAGGGTTACTAGTGATTCTTAATTTTCTTGGTCTTTGGACCCAAGCCCAGCTGAGGAGGAAACTCCTTAAGGGTTCTTTCCTGATCTTATTTTTTATCCTTACACATGAATCACTGAAAGAAATCTTTGTTAGGAGCCTTTCTTTATTATAGGACATGAAAGGGAATGCTATCTGGTACCTCATGTGCTGTAAACTTCTGCCTGAAACGTGGCTCTTGAAAGAGAGAAGCTGAAGGCTACCTTTAGTCTGAATTAAGAAAACACAGAGAAAGAAAATCAGCAAAAGTTTTCTGCCTGTGATTAAAAAGGAATAAAAATGCCTTTAAAATGGGCAATGGTATTTTGGGAAAAAAAGCATAAAAGAAGACAACTCACGGGCACTCAGATAGGGAGTAGAACTTTACAGCAGCTATTAGCCCATACCGAAGAAGCTAAAGTAGGATTTTGACAAAAACCCAAAGGCAATATTTTTCCCTTAATATATCCTCATTTTTATTCCATGTGTAGAATATGGTGATTTGGCTTGCAATGCTGCGTGCTCTGCTTCCTTGGGAGGTGTGACTCCTTACAGTAAAGGCCAGTTTTGTTGCTGGGTGAATAGGTCTGCCAGGTGTTGGCAGAGGAATAAGCTAATACCATTCATTTACTAAATATTTACATACTCAATAATTTCAAGTTATTGTCTTAAGGATTAAGAACAGATGCACAATTTACATGCTTTTGAGGTGATATTAATAGACTGTTGACATTGTCCTGTTTGGGAATCACTCATTACGCCATAAACTCTGAGTGGTCTAGCAGGATGAAAGACATGGAAAAGTGAATTGAGCATATGTGCAAAAGGCATCTCTTCATTCAGTTCCTTACTCAACTATCACCACCTCAGGAATGGCCAATTGCTCTTTATTCTCTTATTCTGTTTAGTTTGTTGGGACCCAGGGCACACTACTCCAAAATACAACTATAGGAGACCAGAATATACCACCCCAAAATATACTTCTTTGGCATATTCCATATATCTCTAGAGGAAATGTACATAAGTAAAAGTATCTGTGTCAGGAAGAGGACTGTTTAGAACTAATTTTTCTCATGACTTTTTATCTGTATAACAAGACAACGTTTATCCATCACACATTCTCACCCCTCACCCTCCTACTACTTGTATTCCTACTACCCTCAGAATCCCCAAACCCCTATTCTTTTTTGTAGCTCAAGCTGCTATATAAGCTTCAATTATGTGACCCTTCCTCCAGTATTGTATTTTCTGGGAATCCAGTGTATATATACATAATTAAATGTGTTTGTTCTCTTGTTAGTCTGTCTTATTTCAATTTAATTTGTAGCCCAGAAAAAAAATCTAGAAGGGTGGAGGGAAGCCATTTTTCACTCCCCTGCAATTATATTCATAGTGTTTGTCACTATACTAATATATAGGATTTATTAATTTGTGAACTGTTGACCAGAATGTAAACTTGATGAGGAAAGAGGCCTTTCTTGCTTTCTCTTGTGTGTACACTGCCTGAAAGAGTGTCTGAAACATGGCAGGCACTCAGTTTTCATTGAATGAATTGTTGAAGGACTGAACGTCCCCATTGTCTAATGTTTTCGTCTTTTCTCATGCTACTAATAAAGACATACCCGAGACTGGGTAATTTATAAAGGAAAGAGGTTTAATGGACTCACAGTTCCACATGGCTGGGGAAGCCTCACAATCATGAAGGAAGAGCAAAGCAATGTCTTACATGGTGGCAGCAAGAGAGGGCTTAGGCAGCAGAACTTCCATTAATAAAACCTTCAGATCTTGTGAGACTTATTTTTTTACCATGAGAACAATATGGAGGAAACTGCCCCCATGATTCAATTATCTCCACCTGGCCCCACCCTTGATGTGTGGGGATTATTACAATTAAAGATGAGATTTGGGTGGGGACACAGCCAAACCATATCATTCCACTCTGGACCCTCCCAAATCTCACGTTCTCGTTCTCACATTTCAAAACCACTCACTGCTTCCCAACAGTCCCCCAAAGCCTTAATTCATTTCAGCATTAACTCAAAAATCCACAGTCTACAGTCTCATCGGAGACAAGGCAAGCCCTTTCAGTCTATAAGCACGTAAAATCAAAGCAAGTTAGTTACTTCCTAGATACAATGGGGTACAGGCATTGGGTAAATACAGTCATTCCAAATGGGAGAAATTTGCCAAAATGGAGAGGCTACAGGCCCCATGCCCATCCAAAATTCAACCAGGCAGTCAAATCTTAAAGCTCCTAAATGACCTCCTTTGACTCTATGTCTCACATCCATGTCATGCTGATACAAGAGACCTGCTCCCACAGCCTTGTGCAGCTCTGTCCCGAGGCTTTGCAGGCTACAGCCCCACTCCCACCTGCTTTCATGGACTGGTGTCGAGTGTCTGTGGCTTTTCCAGGTGCACAGTGCAAGCTGTTAGTGGATCTACCATTCTGGGTGGTGGTCCCCTTCTCACAGCTCCACTAGGCAGTGCCCCAGTGGGGTCTGTATGTGGGTGCTCCCACCCCACATTTCCCAGTCGCATTGACCTAGCAGAGGTTCTTCATGAGGGTTCTGCCCCTGACGCACACCTCTGCCTGGCCATCCAGGGATTTCCATACATCCTCTGAAATCTAGGCAGAGGTTTCCAAACCTCAGTTCTTGACTTCTGTGTACCCACAGGCTCAACATCATTTGGAAGCTGCCAAGGCTTAGGACTTGTACCCTCTGGAGTGAATAGCCTAAGCTGTATCTTGGCCCCTTTTAGCCATGGCTGGAGCAGCAGGGACACAGGGCACCAAGTCTCTTGGCTGCACATGAAGGGAAGGCCTGGGCCTGGCCCACAAAATTACTTTTTCCTCCTAGGCCTCTGGGCCTGTGATAAGAAGGACTGCCAGGAAGGTCTCTGACATGCCCTGGGGACATTTTTCCCATTGTCTTGGTAATTAACATTGGGCTCCTTTTTACTTATGCAAATTTCTGCAAGTGGCTTAAATTTCTCCCCCCAAAATGGGTTTTTCTTTCCTATTGCATCATCAGGATACCCATATTCCAAACTCTTATGCTCTGCTTCCTCTTGAACACTTTTCCGCTTAGGAATTTCTTCCACCAGATACCCTAAATCATCTCTCTCAAGTTCAAAGTTCCACAGATCTCTAGAGCAGGGGAAAAATGCCACCAGTTTCTTTATTGTTGTTGCTTTAATTTTACTTTAAGTTGTGGGATACATGTGCAGAACGTGCAGGTTTGTTACATAGGTATACATGTGCCATGGTGGTTTTCTGCACCTGTCAACCCATCATCTAGGTTTTAAGCAAGCTCTACATGTATTAGGTATTTGTCCTAATACTCTCCCTCCCCTCTAGTCCCCACCCCCTGACAGGCCCCAGTGTGTGATGTTCCCCTCCCTGTGTCCATGTGTTCTCATTGTTCAACTCTCACTTATGAGTGAGAACATGTGGTGTTTGGTTTTCTGTTCCTGTGTTAGTTTGCTAAGGATGATGGTTTCCAGCTTCACCCATGTCCCTGCAAAGGACATGAACTCATCCTTTTTTATGACTGCATAGTATTTTACGTATATATGTGCCAAATTTTCTTTATCCAGTCTATCATGGATGGGCATTTGGGTTGGTTCCAAGTCTTTGTTATTATGAATAGTGCTGCAGTAAACATACATGTGCATGTGTTTTTATAGTAGAATGTTTTATAATCCTTTGGGTATATACCCAGTAATGGGATTGCTGGGTCAAATGGTATTTCTGGTTCTAGATCCTTGAGGAATCACCACACTATCTTCCACAGTGGTTGAACTCATTTACACTCCCACCAACAGTGTAAAAGCATTTCTATTTCTCCACATCCTCTCCAGCTTCTGTTGTTTCCTGACTTCTTAATGATCACCAAACTGGCATGAGATGGTATCTCAATGTGTTTTTGATTTGCATTTCTCTATAGCAAGAGTGACCTTTACTCCAGTTCCAAACAAGTTCCTCATCTCCATCTGAGACCCCCTCAGCCTGGACCTTGTTGTCTATTTCACTATCAGCATTTTGGTCAAAGTCATTTAACAAGTCTCTAGGAAGTTCCCAACTTTCCCTTCTGAGCCCTCTAAATCTCTAGGAAGTTCCAAATTTTCCACATTTTTCTGTCTTCTTCTGAGTACTCCAAACTATTCCAACCTCTGCCTGTTACCCAGTTCCAAAGTTAGTTTCACATTTTGGGATATCTTTATAGCAGTGCCCCGCTACCCGGTACCAATTTACTGTATTAGTCTTCTGGTGCTGCTAATAAAGACATACTCCAGACTGGGTAATTTATAAAGAGAAGAGGTTTAGTGGATTCACAGTTCCACATGGCTGGGGAGGCCTTACAATCATAAAGGGACATCTTACATGATGGCAGGAAAGAGAGGAATTGTATGGGGAACTCCCATTTATAAAACCATCAGATCTCATGAGACTTATTCACTACCACAAGAACAATCTGAGGAAACCTGCCCCCATGATTCTCCACCTGGCCATGCTCTCAACACATGGGAGATTATTACAGTTAAAGGTGACATTTGGGTGGGGACAGCCAAACCATATTATCTAGGAAAGCAAAACAGGCTTGTAATATAAGACAAAAGGTTTGAGAGTGTTAGTACTAGAAAGAAAAAGGAAGGACCTGGAAGTGAAGTTGATAGAATAGAAACAATGCTTCTGCTCAACTCTCCTGGAGAGTGAAAGAGTAAAGAAATAATTGCCTTGGGCTTAGATTCTGGAGGCCTGAATGAAAGGTCAAGGGCCTAGATTTTAGCACTTTACCAGATTTTGCAATACCTGGTATGGATCTACTTTGGGTAAAGTTGATTCTTAAGCACCAAAGGCATTGGAATGGTAATGCCCCAGGCATACCAGGAAATTTTCTTAGTAAACTGAATAAAGTAGGTCAATACAATATCATTCAAACTTTTTCCTTTTACATCAGTTGTAGAGAGGCCACAATTCTTTGGTTCAAGTGTTGGGGAGAGACTGCTTTGTTAAAAAAAAAAAAAAAAAACACGGAAATAATATAAATGCTAGTGACTGCTATTGTAGGGAAAAGAGTAGAACATAGTGGTTAGGAGTCAGACAGCCTGGTTTTAAATGCTGGCTTCACAAATTACAAATTTCTACCCTTTGATTTCTTCACCTGTAAAATCAGGAAAAAAATAGTAAGACCATTAGAAAGACTAAATGAAATAAAATGTGCAAGGTGACTGACACTCAGTAGGATCCAATAATATTAGCTGCTTCAGGACCTAAGGTCCGAGACAGCCTGAGTTTGAATCCTTATTCAGTTTTTCCTCACTATGTGATCTGAAACAAGTTGATAAACCTTTGTCCTTTAGTTTTAACTA
Organism: Cacajao melanocephalus; assembly: GCA_963573385.1. Classification (NCBI taxonomy): domain Eukaryota; kingdom Metazoa; phylum Chordata; class Mammalia; order Primates; family Pitheciidae; genus Cacajao; species Cacajao melanocephalus. Next base: position 76,290 of record CAUYLG010032328.1, read on the forward strand.
AGGCCAGTGGTAACATTTACCTTATAAGCTTTTTTGGGTTACTAAATGAATCAGTATGTGAAGTGCTTGAAAAACACCTGTTTCATATTAAGGACTCAAGAAATGGAAGTTTATGAGTACTACTACAATTTTCTGAGCATTTGTTTTAGAAAGTGTTGTATTAGGTGCCTGTCACAGCCTATGACAACAAAGTCGGTCACGTTTCCTTCCTATACGTGGATTCTAATAGCAGGAACCCAAACCAGCTCATCTATTGAAAATTAGTTCCCAAAGTGTTGCCCAGTTATTTGCAGTGTCTTCCCAGGGATATCTAGCAATATCTAATATGCGCTTATAACCAGCTGAGTCTTTATGAAGTAACCACATTTTTCTTTTCCTTGGACTCTGATACCCTCTTCTTATGAATTCCCTCAAGGTATTTGGGAACTGCCTCTGCCCACCATGGGAATATCAATGGCCATGACAAATTTATTGTTTCCATAGGCTTCCAAGCCTACTCAGAACATCAGATGCCATGCAGAGGTAGGAAAAAATGACCTCTTCTCAAATTCTGGGCCACATTGGTTACCAGGGCCCTAGAGTCACAAAACCACTGTGCAGTCACTTCAATTTCTGCTTTTAACTCCACATTTCAAAAGGTCTCCAGCCAATGCAAATGACCAGACAGATCAGATATCATTCTATATCCTGTATTGTTCCAATTCCTTCTCTCAGCTGTTCAGGCCAAACTAAAACCCCCACAATTACAAACAAAAATTCCTAGGCCTAGCAATGGATATAATCTATGAGGGATTTTTTCCTTCCAGAACAGTGAGTGCTTTCTCAGTAAGGCATGTCACCTTGCTGTGCATTTAATTTAGTGTAAATTGCTAAAGGACTGTAGCAGACACTGCAGGTTATCTATGTAATAGCTCTTCTTATTTAGTTACAGATTTTGTTCAAATACCTGACTGCTATATTTTGGAGATAGCCAATTCCTTCCCCAGGGATGAGGCAGGGAATCTATTGATTAGTCTATAAACCAAGAGGAAACTACATTCCTCTTGCCAGATAGGAGTTTAGGAATGGGTAAGTGATACAATTCAGCCTGTAAGATGGGAAGGGAAGTAAGGTGAAGATCAATGGAAAAAATGCCTCTGGAAACTAAAGACTGCAAAGTTATTAAACAAACTACTAAAGCCATCCTGCAACCAAAAGGAGTCATTGCCATGCTAAGGATGGCAAGAGTTTCATGGTATCTTAGAGTTTTCGAATTAGCGAAACCTGAAACTGCCTGCCTGTGTACTTCTTGCTATTGACTTATGTGTGGTCTTCTTCAGATCTTGTTGGAAATACAGAATTTTAAGCCCCATCCCAGACCTACTGAATCAGAATTTGCATTTTAATAAGTGCCCATTTGGTCCATATACACATTAATGTTTGAGATGCAATGGATTAAGCTACTACTCTCCTCCTCCTCCTCCTTTTCTTCCTCCTCCTTCTTCTTTTTCTTCTCCTTCTTTTTCTCCTTCGACCTCTCCCACTCCCTCTCCTTCTCTTTCTCTTTCACCTCCTCCTCCACCTCTTCTTCTTCTTCTATTTTTTTCTTGGAGATGGAGTTTCACTCTACCACCCAGGTTGAAGTGCAGTGGCGCAATCTCAGCTCACTGCAACCTCTACCTCCCAGGTATGAGCAGTTTTCCTGCCTCAGCCTCCAGAGCAGCTGGAATTACAGGTGTGCACCACCACGCCTGGCTAATTAGTGTAGTTTTATTAGAGATGGGGTTTTACCATGTTGGCCAGGCTGGTCTCGAACTCCTGACCTCAGGTTATCCACCTGCCTTGGCTTCCCAAGGTTTTGGCATTACAGATATGAACCACCATACCCGGCCTCTTACTAATTTGTAATCATATGCAATTGAAACCATTCTGGGACAGTTGCACAAGCTAGGCAGTGTTCAAGTTGAAAATTTAAAGTTTATTTTTCCTTAGGCTTACTGTCTTATGATTTATGTAATTAATTAACATAGATGAAATAGATAGATGACATTTCTGGATTTTGTAAAAGATGCTTTCTTACTAAGAATGGTGAATTTACCTAGACTGCCCCTATAATTGCCCCAATCATCCATTCTTCTTTGCTTCTGTAGACAGCATGGTTGGTGACTGTCACATGTTTGCCATCAATCTGTGCCATGTCTCAAATGATGAAGTGTTTATAATTTTTGCATTCTACATTTTCCCCAGTTACAGGACTAGAGAAGCCATTCTACTTCTTTATGTTTTCACAAACTTAATTTCTCATTGGACTGCACAGATTATTATTATTTTTTATAAACAGTATTTGTCTAATGTTGGCCTAGGTTATTCAGCATATTGGGTGACTTCAGCAAAAGATCACTGTTGCTCACTGAAGGTGTCAACATAAGATCATGAGATTTATAAATATGGAAAGGATTGCTTTATATCTTATGAAGGGTTGTAACCTGCAGCTGAGAAGCAAAGCATTCAGCTAAGACTGAAAGCACAAGCTTTACCAGAAGAGCAATGGGACAGCAATAGTTTTATGATAAATTAGTTGAATAAACATACATATTTAACACAGGCACTATGAATATTAATGAAGGGAAGTTTTATGCATGCATGGTAAGCAAACATGTATGCTACATATATGCCATGTTTATATTGGGGTGGTGATAACATTAAAATGCAGTAAAATTAGACTCTATACATCAAAAGATGAAATATAGGACAAAATGTGCTTTGTACACGGCCTCTGTAAATTGGCCAGAACTAGTGTATTATTGGTGATTATTTATCAGGAAGGAATGCTTTGTGAAACTGGTCAGCTGCCGTATCCAAACTGCAGAAAAGGAGGGAAGTCTTCCTGCAGCAGCAGGCAGTTGGTTGACGTTGGTGTCAGTGGAAGAGTCTCCCATTTTTTTGTTTTTCAGGGCTGATTTCTGTTTAACTCTTAGGAAAAAGATCTGGTATCAGTTAGTGAGGAAGGGAATGTACTGAGGCATGACCAAACTCTCTGTGGCCAAGAGTGGTTCAGTCAGTCAGGGGGTTTAAAATTTTATTTTTATTCCACAAGAGCATACTTTGGCAAGCTAACTCTTCTGATCCCAGCTCCACAAAGAGCTATTGGGATTCTGTAGAGTTTGGCTATCTGCACAGCTCCTACTTTGCTCTAATCTCTTTTTCATGTCTGCTAATTACATACGTATTAGTCTGTTTTCACACTGCTATAAAGAACTACCTGAGACTGGGTAAATTATGAAGAGGCTAAATGGACTCAGTGCCACAGGCTTAACAGGAAGCATGGCCGGGAGGCCTCAGGAAACTTACAATCATGGCAGAAGGCAAAAGGGAAGCAAGCACCTTCTTCACATGGTGGCAGGCGAGAGAGTGAAGGAGGAAGTGCCACACAGTTTTAAACCATCAGATATTGTGAGAACTCACTCAATATCATGAGAACAGCAAAGAGAAAGTCTGCCTCCATGATCCAATCACCTCCCATGAGGAACCTTCTCAAATTCAACATGAGATTTGGGTGGGGACACAAATCCAAACCATATCAGCATGCAACACTTTACAAATAGCTGAAAGGAGTGGGGAATGCTATGTGCTATATGAGAGTCATTCTCATTCTCATCTACATTCGAGGGCAGATGTTAGATGTCCTCTTGTTAGCTTCTCGGACAGTTTATAACATGAGATATTCATTAGGCCACATGGAACCACAGAAGAGGTCAGATAAGAATCTTTTCTGGATACTAAAACATTTTTCTCAGTTAACTTAGACAGTCCAGTAAGTCATATGCCTTCACAGTAGCACCCAGTCCCTCTCTCCTCAATGTGGCCATCTAGGGAGTTCAGTTTTTTAACAATGGCACTGGAGATGTGTGCTTAGGTGAAAATTCAAGGAGTTTTCAATAAAGGCATATAATCACGTCATTTGTTCAGTAAAGGTCACCTTTACTGTAAACTTTTTATTGTGAAACATATTGTATATAACACACATGATACGAACTGAATGTTTTTGTTTCCCTAAAATTCATATGCTGAAGTCCTAATTCACAATTTGACTGCATTTGTAGGTGAGGCCTTAGGAAAGTGATAAGGTTGTAGGGGTAAAGTAAACTTTTCTTCTACCTCTGAAGTTTCAATGACTTGAATTTCTGAAATAAACTTGACAGTAGACACGTTAACAGGAGAAAAGACATACAAATTTATTACATACATACACACAGGAGCCCCACAAAATATGACTTAAAGAAGGATCAGATGATCAAGGTTTAGGGTTTTGAGCCTCAGAAGGAAGTGGTGGCTTGGGGTCTCAGGAGAGGTGGTGACAGGTTATGTGAGATTGAAGGGAGAAAATACATGAGAAAAGGCTGTCTTGTTATGCAGAAATGTCTCAGGTAGCAGTCCTCAGAAGAATAGCTGGTATTCACCTTTTTTTTTTTCCTGCAAGTTAATCTTTCTGATTTCATGAGATTATAGGGAAAGGGCTCAAGATGATTGCATTCCTTCTAGAAGAACTTCTCTTAGTCAGATGAGGGAGCTTCAGAGAAAGTCCTCCCTGCATTAGCTGTTCCCCAGGTGCTATCAATTTGAAGTCCAAAGTTGCATATTTTGGAGTATCATTTACTGAGTGCCAATAAGATTATGAGGGTGGAGCCCTCATTAATAGAATTAGCATCTTACAAGAAGAGACATGGGAGAGATGATTTAACTCTCTCTACCATGTAAGAATACAGTAAGAAGGCAGTTGTCTGCAAAGCAGGAAGAGGGCCCCACCAGACACTGAATCTACTGGCCTCTTGATCTTGGACTTCCTAAGCTCCACAACTATGAAAAATATATTTTTTAAATTAAACACTGTTTAAGACACTCTGTCTATATTTAAACATATATACATACATACATTTTTTAAAGAATAAAAATAAAATATAATGCCCATGCACACCAGCCAACTTAAAAACATAGAATATACCCAGAATCCTTGAAGCTCCATGAGTGTGCTCTTAACCAATGTCTTCCTGCCTCCATCACCCACTACCAACCCAGCGATAACCAAACTCTTGTAATTTTAGTTAGTCCTTCTCTTGCTTTCCTGTAGTGTTACCACATATGCATGTATCCCAACACAATATGTCTGATTTTTCTCTACATAATTTTGCACTTTATGTAATGAATCACACAGTATGCTTCTGTGACTTGCCTTTTCACTAAACATTTTGAAATTCAAACATACTAATGTATAAGGCTGTAGATCATACTTTTTCATTCCTAGCGCATATTTTGCTTGTGAGTATAACATAATTGGTTTATCTGTCTTGCTGTTAATGGATATTTTGTGCTGTAATAACCGGTGCTGCTTTTGAATCTGTATGTGGTTCTGGTATGCATGCACAAGGGTTTGTCTAGGGAACATATTGTAAGAGCCATTAAGGCTATTCCTGTATATTCTGCTGCTGTTTCTTGTCAAGGCTCCTGTTAGGATTGTACTTCACTACACATTTAATTTAGGTATGGCCATGTTGGACTAATGAAATGTGAGCTAAGTGATGTGTAACCTTTCTGGGCAGAAGCTTTGAGAGGCAATACATGCAATGTACTTTTTTCTCTTCTACAGTGTCTGGAAGTGTTCCACCTAGCAGCTGCCTCATCAGCATGGATCCACAAGTAAGGCCGACAAAGACATGGAGCTGATTCTCCAGTCAACCCACAATGACATTGTAGCATGAGTGACACAAAAACCTTTGTTGTTTTAAGCCACTTTGGATATGTTTTTCAAAGCATTGTCTAGCTTAGCCTTAGACAGAAATTACTATTGAGTGGATTTGCTTGGAAGGCATCTATTCCATGTTAATAAATAATGCCAAGCTGTATCCAAAGAGGTGAAGCCAACTTTATATTACTGACTAATGGTGGATGACAGTTTCTGTTATTTCACAGCCTTTCCAATACTTGGTATTCTCAGACAATACTTTTTTCTGATGAAAACTTAGGAAATTGTGTCTATTTGATTTTTATTTTCCTGAAGATTAGTGATATATTTTTATGTTTTTTAGGCATTCAGTTTTCTTCTTCTGTGAAATGCCCATTTAATTTATGCCTGCATTTCTATTGAGTTACTTTCTGAATATCTGTTCTGTTAATAATTTTCTTTTGATCAATATAAGTTCTTTAAATCTTCCCTCTATGCCTCCCTATCCTTTTTTCCCGTCTTTACTCCATAGTATTTGTTAGCATCATATAGATTATTTGTTTGTTCATTTATTGTATTTCTCTTAAGCTGGGATGGTGGCTCCATAAAGTCAGGGACTGTTTTTCCACTGATAACTTCTCAGTGCCTAGAGATATGTCTAGCACATAGTAGGCATCAGGTTGAATGAATGAAAACGTCTGTGACCATTGAGTTTGTTGACCTTGGCCAGTTTACCATATAGGTAGGTTTTGTCCTGAAATATGTGGATCCTTGAGCTTGATGTCTTACTGGCCTAAAGGAGACCAGACTGAAGGTGGAGCTTCTCACTTCCACAGTCCATTGTGCCACAAGCAGTTTTTCTTCCTCCCTTCTTTTTTTTTTAAATTGAAATGTAGAAAATTTAATCTGATGTTTTTAAAAGAGGGGGATAACCTTAGATAGAAAGTCCTTTTGTGCAGATATTACCAAAATCATTTAGAAAACAGATATTCACATTGATATAATTTTTAACAAGTTCACATAGAGGTTTTTCACATAATATATCACTTTGGATTTTTTCACTTAAAGAATGAAATGAACATAAAATCTCCTCCTATGGCCTCTTTTAGAAACTACCTGCATGACAAACAAGTTCACAGAGGTTTTCTTTAGCTACTTCAGATTCTGTCCTGCTAACTCAGCCAGAACAGTAATAGCACACATTTGGTGAAGTTCCCCTAAAGGAATTCTGGTAACTATTGCTGAGCATGTTGTAAACCAAGAGCTGTAGCCTTGAAAGATTGAACATGGAACAGATTTTTTCATAATGGAGTCTATGATGAGATCCATACTAGCAAGGGCATCTGAATGTCTCCTGGAGATATTTTTCTACTCTCCTGCCCTGCCACAGCTTTCAGTAGCTGTTGCCTCACATGAGGGAAAGACCTCATGTGTCTCATTTAGATGTCTCTTCTCTCTCCTATCCCACCCTGAACCTGAGTTTTTTGTGCTTGATGTAGGTCCATAGGAGAGAGTTGATGGATGGTTACAGATTCTTTTGTGGCTACAACTTCTATCTGTCCTGCAAGCCTACATGTAGACATTTAATTTCTTCCAAGTTAGACTGGTTTCTTCTTTACGTATATATGGGAGAGTCCTCTTCCTGGTGCTTTTGTGCTAGGGAGGAAAATGGCCATGAATCTCTTCTCTTCTAGGAAGGTGAAATGTAGGAACCAACATTTTTTCTCACTACTACACTCTCAGCAATCTTAATACCTCACTTTTGACACCAGATGTATGGGAGTTTCTTCCACAATAACCAATTCTCTGACAGCAGATGGATGTCCTACCATTCAACTTAATTCTCCTGAAGATAACACAGACTCCACAGGTGAAGGGCTCTGTCCCACAAGACTGCACCCTATCTCAGATGCCAATTGCAAGTAGTAAGTTCCAGCTTACCCACAACTTCTGTCTGACTTGGCTACAAATCAAAGATTCCCAAAATTCTCTTTAGGTTTGATCACTTGCTAGAGTGGCTCATAGAACCCAGGAAAACAGTTTACTTATTGTTAGTGATTTATTGTTACAAAAGATATATTAAAGAATACAAATAAATACCTGGAAGAAGAGATACACAGAAGTAGGTCTGTGAGAAGAGGTGCAGAAGTTTTATGCCCTCTCTGGCTGTGTCACCCTTACTTCCATATGTTCAACAACTCAGAAGCTTTTTAAACTATGTCATTTTAGGTTTATACAGAGGTTTTACTACATAGGCATAATTGTTTTATTACATAGGGATAATTGTTTAAAGTACTGGCCATTGGTGATTGACTCAGTCTTCAACATCTCCTCCTTGGTGAGGTGGGACAGGAAAGGCTGAAATATCCAGCCCTCTAATTGCAATATTGGATCCCCTGACAAGGTGCTTCCTTCCAAGGATATGCAGGGACCCCAGGCTATACTAGCTATCTCACTAGGCTACAGAAAGACACATCACTTCAGAGATCTCAACGGTTTGAGGAGCTGTGTGCCAGGAAACTGGATGAAGACCAAATATATATTTCACAATATCACAGTGAAGGACTCATTACTTTCCAGAAATTAGTTCATTTTGGTTTAAGTCCTTAGATCTCTGAATTGATTTTGTTTTGTTTTGTTTTTCAAATTATAATTATTTGGCTGATATGCTTGTTCTCATTGTTAGGGTGTGTATTGGTCCACTTTGATGCTTCTGATAAAGACATACCTAAGACTGGGAAGAAAAAGAGGTTTAACTGGACTTACAGTTCTACATGGCTGGGGAGGTCTCAGAACCATGGTGGGAAGTGAATGGTACTTCTTACATGGAGGTGGCAAGAGAAAATGACAAAGAAGCAAAACTGGAAACCCCTGATAAACCCATCAGATCTCATGAGACTTATTCACTACCACAAGAATAGCAAGGGAAAGACCAGTTCCCATGATTCAATTAACCTGCCCCCACCCACATCTCTCCTGCAATACATGGTAATTCTGAGAGATACAATTCAAGTTGAGATTTGGGTGGGGACATAGCCAAACCACATCATTCCACCTTTGGCCCTTCTAAATCTCATGTCCTCACATTTCAAAACCAGTCATACTTTCCCAACAGTCCCCCAAAGTCTTAACTTATTTCAACATTAACCCAAAGGTCCACAGTCCAAAGTCTCATCTGAGATAACGCAAGTCCCTTCTGCCTATGAACCTGTAGAATCAAAAGCAGCAAGTTACTTCCTAGATACAATGAGGGTATAGGTATTTGGTAAATACAGCCATTCCAAATGGGATAAATTGGCCCAAACAAACGGGCTACAGGGTCCATGCAAGTCCAAAATCCAGTGGGACAGTCAAAATTTAAAGCTCCAAAATGATCTCCTTTGACTCCAGATCTCACATGTAGGTCAAGCTTATGCAGGAGGTGGGTTCTCATGGTCTTGGGCAGCTCAGCCTCTGTGGCTTGGCAAGGTAGAGCCTCCCTCCTGGCTGCTTTCATGAGCTGATTTTTAGTGTCTGTGGGTTTTCCAGGCATACAGTGCAAGCTGTCACTGGATCTACCATTCTGAGGTCTAGAGGATGGTGGCCCTCTTCTCATAGCTCCACTAGGCAGTGCCCTAGTAGAGACTCCATGTGGGGGTTTCAACCCCACATTTCCATTCTGTGCTGCCCTAGCAGAGGTTCTCCATGAGGGCCCTGTCTCTGCAGCAAGCTTTTGCCTGGGCATCCAGGCATTTCCATACATCTGAAATCTAGGCAGAGGTTCCCAAACCTCAGTTCTTGATTTCTGTGCACCTACAGGCTCAACACCATGTAGAAGCTACGAAGGTTTGGAGCTTCCACCCTCTCAAGCCACAGCCAGAGCTGTAGGTTGGCCCCTTTCAGCCATGGCTAGAGTGGCTGGGATACAGGGCACCAAGTCCCTGGCTGCACACAGTACTGGGACCCTGGGCCAAGTCCATAAAACCACTTTTTCCTCCTGGGCCTCCAGGCCTTTGATGGGAGGGGATGCTGCGAATGTCTCTGACATGGCCTGGAGATATTTTCCCTATGGTCTTGGCTATTACCGTTAGGCTCTTCATTATCTATGGAAATTTCTGCAGCCAGTTGAAATTTCTCCCCAGAAAATATGTTTTCCTTTTCTATCACATAGTCAAGCTGCAAATTTTTCAAACTTTTATGCTCTGCTTCCCTTATAAAACTGAGTGACTTTAATAGCACCCAAATTACATCTTGAATGCTTTGCTGCTTAGAATTTCTTCCACCAGATACCCTAAGTCAGCTCTCTCAAGTTTAGAGTTCCACAAATCTCTAGGGCAGAGGCAAAATGCCACCAGTCTCTTTGCTAAAATATAACAAGAGTCATCTTTGCTTCAGTTTCCAAAAAATTTCTCATCTCCATCTGAGACCACCTGAGTATGGACCTTATTTTTCATATTGCTATCAGCCTTTTGGACAAATCCATTCAACAAGTCTCTAGGAAATTCCAAATTTCCCACATTTTCCTGTCTTTCTGAGCCCTCCAAACTGTTACATCCTCTGCTTGTTACCCAGTTCCAAAGTCACTTCTACTTTTTTCGGTATCTTTACAGCAACAACCCACTCTGCTGGTACCAATTTACTATATTAGTCCATTTTCATGCTGCTAATGAAAGCCATACCTGAGACTGGAAAGAAAAAGAGATTTAATTGGACTTACAGTCCCACATGGCTGGGGAGGCCTCTGAATCATAGCGAGAGGTGAAATGTACCTCTTACATGGTAACAGCAAGAGAAAATGAGGACGAAGCAAAAGTGGAAATACCTGATAAACCCATCAGATCTCTTGAGACTTATTCACTATCATGAGAATAGCATGGGAAAAACTGGCCCCTATGATTCAATTACCTCCGCCTGGGTCCCTCCCATGACAGATGGGAATTCTGGGAGACACAATTCAAGTTGAGATTTGGGTGGTGACAAAGTTAAATCATATAAGGATAGGACCTCTCATCTCCAGGGACTTCTAAATAGAAGTAGAAACTCTGCCATAGATATATGGACAAACATAAGCTTCTAAGTATTTAAAGTAAATATTCTTTTTCTGTAAATATTCTTAGGATGAGGAAAACCAAGCACCAAAACATTTCCAGGCACATGAAATATCAAAGGATAATAGATGAGAATTAACAACCTTTAACTTCTCAGCTATCTCATCTACTCTCTGATATTAAAAAGTTCTAATTACCTGCCAAATGAAATAATAATACATGGATTAAATTTTATTTCTAATAGAAAAACTAAAAAAAAAAGCATTTAAAAATATGGAGCAATGTTAATTTTTTTTTTTTTGAGACAGAGTCTCACTCTGTCACCAGGCACCAGGCTGGAGTGCAGTGGCGTGACCTCGGCTCACTGCAACGTCCGCCTCTCAGGTTCAGGCACTTCTCCTTCCTCAGCCTCCCGAGTAGCTGGGACTACAGGTATGTGCCACCACACGCAGCTAATTTTTTTGTATTTTTAGTAGAGACAGGGTTTCACCATGTTGGCCAGGACGGTCTCGATCTCTTGACCTCGTGATCCACCTGCCTCGGCCTCCCAAAGTGCTAGGATTACAGGTGTGAGCCACCGCGCCTGGCTGCAATGTTAATTTTTTAGAAACAGATATGATTTAAATATTGGGTACAATTTTTATTCAATTTATGAAGCCAGACATGTTCTATATTCTGGATATATAATAGTAACTTAAATTTTGTTTTGGTTACAAAAGAAGAAGTAATACCTTTTAATGGTATTTCTAGAATTTCCCTAGAGTAGTTTCTTTTTCTCTAATACAGTCTAGATTATTGTGAGTTTTTCAGTTTTTGCTTTTTTTATTTCAATCATTTTGATATACATAATAAAAATAACAAAACCATTAACGATTAGTTTATAATAAGTAAAAATGTTTAAGAAATCCTGAAATTTATTGCTTAACTTTTGTGTACGATATTCCAATTACTGTAACAAAAATCAAGTGGAAACATATGATATTACATAATGAATGTGAAATATAAATATGTGTATAATATATATGGAGGGAGAACCATAGAAATAGAGGAGATGTTAGAAAAAATCAGATACAAAAATACTAATATGTAGAAGAAATTGAGACCCAAAAAGGAAAAGAGATGTGTCTAAGCTTATATAGCTGATTGGTAGCAAAGCTAAGACTAGAAATCAAGTATTGTAGGTTCTTTTACAAATTCTCTGTTCCTCTGCAATAAACTGCCTCTCATTGTGGTAATGCATAGCTTCTTTAATTATTAGCAGAAGCTATTTTGAGACTCATAGCTTTAAGCAGGAGGGGTCTAAAATCTAAGTGACCACCCACGGCTGCTTTCCTCTGAGAAAGCTTCCCCACCCGTAACAGAACAGTGACTCTGCTTTAAGCAGCCATCACACTGAGGATACTGACTTGTATGTGAATGGACACCTGACCCAAGCTTGGGCTAGGCTATCTATGTTGGCAGAGCCCTGATTTGAAACAGATAGCACACTTGAATAAGATAATCGAGGAGAATTCACTGAAAGAACTAATGACATAAGAGTGGACAAAGTATGTGCCTCATTAATTTGCTCACAATGGCAGGATGGTGAGTGCCCTTGGGACTGAAGGGGCAAGGCAAGAGGGCAGTCACCAGAACTCAGAATATATGTATACAATGCATATATGTATACAATGTATATATAGTGGAATATACTCTATATATACACAATGAATATATGTATACAATGTGCATATATATACAATGGAATATTATTCAGTCATAAAGAGAACAGAAATCCTGTCATTTGCAGCAATGTGGATGGAACTGGAAGTTATTATAGTAAGTGAAATAAGACAGGCATAGAAAGACAGATATCTTATGTTCTTACTCATATGTAAGAGCTAAACCAAAAGTGAATCTCATGGAAATAGGAAGTTCTTATTGGCTCTGATGACTGGTGGCTGGTCCTACTGGGTCTTTAGGTGACATATTTTGTCCATCAGCTTTAGCTGGGGTGGTTGCCAGAGATAGAGAAGGGTAAGCAGGAGGGGGTATGAAGATAGTTTGATTAATGAGTACAACAATATAGTTAGATAGAAGGATAAGGTCTGGCGTTTGATAGTACATAGGGAAACTATAATTGACAATTTATCATATATTTCAAAATAGCTAGAAGAATTTGAATCTTCACAACATAAAGAAAAAATAAATGTTTAGAATTTGATTACACACTGCATGCATGTATCAAAATATCACATATGCCCCCCCCCAATATGTACAATTACTATCAATTTTAAAAAAGAAAAGTCCAGGATAAACTGAATTTAAAAGTTTTCAGATTGACAGAATTGTGGATTAGATCTTATATGCAGGGAATTGGTAATTGCCCTTAGGCCTTTTATGGATATTTCTTTAATCCAACAAGCCTCTTCTCCTCATGAAGATACCTGAGTTAGATAAAGAAGCAAGGATGACGTTTGCTTCTGAACAGTGCCAGTGAAGGATGAAGGAAGTTCCACATCAGGGTTGGGAGCCCTGATTGTGCCAAAAGAAAGAACACAAGTTGTACCAACTTGAAGACTTCAGCTGAAGCTGATGCAGAGAAAGACTATGCCATCTAAAGACCTAGTAGGACCAGCCACCTGTCATCAGAGTCAATAAGAAATGGGGGATCACACCAGAATGTTTTATCAGCTGCCTCCTTAAACCTAACACACATCACCACAAAGAGGAATAGGAGGCGAAGCAAGAGCTTTCTGAGGAAAATAGCCCTAAGGCAGTTTGACCTCTGAACTGAGTGCCCTCCAAAGACTGTTTCTAACCTGAAGTGACTAAGTCATCCTGAAAGGCAAGATTAAGAGCTGTCTACTCTTAAATGAATAAAATAAACTTAGAGCTATGTTGAATTCAGTTATGGAAAAATAAAGCCACATTTCTGACTAGCTAGCTCTAAAAGTGAAATTATAAATCAATGAAGTTTATAAACTTTGTCATACAACTGTTCTTATCCTTAATACCATTATCATTACTACTTCTAATACAACTTTTATTGGTAAGTAAATCTGTATTGTTTGAAAAATAAAAATAAAAATATTCACTGTGTTTAGTCATTTAGGGCTAATGATGACCACAGAAAAACACAATGTGGGAACAGGTGTTTGTGCTTATAAAAGCCAGAAGGGAGTGAAGATGAATATATGTGGAAAGGAAATTATTGGAGTTGGTGGAGACAACTTTTTTGAGAAATTTGTACTTAATTAGAGTTTTGATTATAGCTTTTTAGTTAATATGCTAGCAGCTTGATATCATAAAGATGTCAATTCTCCCTAAACTAATACTTGTTTTTAAATTTTTATAATCTTTTAAATAAGGTTTGATTCATGTACAATAAAATTCATAATTAAGTGCAGAGTTAGATGCATTTTAGATACATCTGAGCTATGTAAACACCACCCACATCAAGATATAAAATATTTTCATCACTCCAAAGTTACCCTTATGTTCCTTCCTAGTCACTAGCCTTCCACAGAGATAACCCAATTATTTTGATTTCTGTCACCATAGATGAGTTTTCTGCTGCTTTGAACTTTGTATGAATGGAATTATATAGTATATACTCTTTGTGTCTGACTTCTTTTTCTGATTGCAATATTTTGTTATTCATATATGCTGTTGTGTGTATTAATAGTTCTTTTTTTCCCTGTTTTTCTTTCTTTTGCTTTGAAGCATCCCATTGTATGAATATGCTTTGATCCATTCTCCTCTTGATGGCTATTTGGGCCATTTCTATTATTTGGCTATTATATATAGAAGCTGCTATGAATATGTTTGCACATATGTTTCAGTGGAAAAGTCAAAATTTCTCTTGGTTATATACTTAAGAGTGGATTCATTAGGTTATTAGGTCATATATTTGACTCTATAAAATGCTGCCAAATTGTTTTCCCAAGTGGTTGAAGCAAATTACTTTCTCTTCAGCAATATAAGAAAATTCCAGTTACTCCATACCCTCACCAACACAATATATTGCCAGTTTTTAAAAATTGTAGCTGTCTCAGTAGGTGTGAAGTGGTATATCGATGTGGTTCTCCTTTGCATTTCTCTGATGACTCATCATTTTGAGCCATTTTGTATGCTTATTGGCTGTGTCTTTTGTGAAGTGCCTGTTCAAGTCTTTGCCAATTTTTTAAATTGATACTTTGTAATTTGCTTTTTGGTATTAAAACATTCTTCAATAGTCTGTATATAAGACCTTTGTATTAAAAATCACTTCTTATCTGTGGATTTCCTACTCATATATTTAATATATTTTTTTGAGGTCACAGAGATGATCAGTTAAAGAAATTTTTGATTTTAATGAAGTCTAATAGAATTTTTTTTTTTTACTTTTATGCTTAGTATGTCTTGTGTCTTGCTTAAGAATCATGTTTTACTCCATGGTCATGAAAATATTTTTCTGTATTTTACTAGCTCTTAAGTTATTTTAGTTTTCACTAGGTCTATGCTTTACTTTTGTGTATGGTTTGATATGAAAGTCAAAAGTTCTGTTTTTTCTCCCATGTAGGTTTCCAATTGTATTAGCACTATTAATTGAAAAGACCATCTTTTCTCCTCACTGAGTTAAAGTAGTATCTTTGCATAAACCAAATGACCGTGTGTGTGTGTGTGTGTGTGTGTGTATTTCTAGCTTCTCGGTTTTCTATTGTTCTGTTTGTATATCTTTCTGTCAACATCAAAGTGTCTTAATTACTGTGGTATTACTGATATGGGCAGGAGGCAGAGAAATACTGGGTAGAAAAGGGCCATCCTCAGCGAAGGCCACACCCTCAAGCCTGGACCTGCAGCCCAAAGCGAAAACGTGCATTCCTGTTCTCCTGCCCAAATGTTGCCTTTTCCAAAACCGCCCTATCCTTTCCCACTCCCCATTCTGTACTCAATGAAACTCCAGGCCCCACCAATGGACTGGCAGAGCAGTAGAGAAGGACAGAAAAGAAGAAGCAGTCAGGCTTTGGAGAGAAGCTGCTTGACTTCAGAGAGACGACTTCACGATGGAACCTTGGAAAAGAGTTCAGTCAGGGACGGCCAAACTCCAAGAGAAGACTACCTTCCCATATTATCCTCTTTCCAGCTCCTCATCCCACTGAGAGCTACTTCCACCACTCAGTAAAGTCCTTCACATTCACTACCCTTCAATTTCTTCACGTGACCTGATTCTTCCTGGATGCCAGATAAGGACATGGATGTGGTGCAAGAGGCTGTCACACTGACCCTCCACTGAGCTGTTTAACACTTAAGCCATCCATGGATGGCAAAGCTAAAAGAGCACACTGTAACAAATGCCCTCTTGGGTTCCAGGGGTCACAGGCAACCCCTAGACATTGCCACGTGCTCATACAGAGTTTTGCTCCTGTTGGTTGCCCAGAAATGCTCGTCCTGGCCTCTGCACCTGCTCACTTACGTGCTCCCCCTCTTACAAGGGATTGAAAGCTGCAAGCTCAATAAATAAGCCAACCCCTTCGTGAGTCCCATGAAGGAGTTAAGGAAACTATCCCTTTTCATTACTTTACAGTAAGTCAGAATCTCATAGAGGAAAATCTCCAGCTTTGGTTTGCTTTACAACTACCTTGTCTATTTATGTTCTTTGTATTCTCATATATATTTTAGAATCATGCCTGCCAATTTTCACCTAGATATAACCTAGTAATTTTAATTAGGGTTACACTGAGCCCACAGATCAATTTGGGGAGGAAAGACAACTTAGCCATATTGCATCTTCCAATCCATGAATATATAATATCTCTCCATTTATAACTCTTCATTTAGGTCTTTGATTTCTTTTTTGTTATTTTAATAATGTAAGCATTTTACAAGCATTTTTAAAGATTTATTCTTAGGTACTTGATGTTTTTTATGCTAATATTGTAGCAGGAGCGGCTGCGGGAAACGGATCTCTCGAGCACCGAATAAAGGAGGGAAGACTTTATTTGGCCGGGAGACCAGGAGGTAATTTGTCGAAAGCCCAGCTCATTTAACAAAGGAAGGTTCTGCCTTTATATAGGCTTATACTTTAGATGTTACACGTGGAAGAATCTTAGGTTTATA
>CAUYLG010032329.1:0-99827 GCA_963573385.1 Cacajao melanocephalus
TGAATGAATCTGGAAACCATCTTTCTCAGTAAACTGACACAACAACAGAAAATTGTTGAACAATACCACATGTTCTCACTCATAGGCGGATGTTGAACAATGAGAACACATGGACACAGGTAGGGGAGCATCACACACTGGGGTCTATTGTTGGGGAAGAGGGGAGGAACAGCAGGGGGTAGGGAGGTTGGGGAGGGATAACATGGGGATAAATGCCAGATACAGGTTACGGGGGGAGGGAGGCAACAAACCACATTGCCATGTATGTACCTATGCAACAGTCCTGCATGTTGTGCACATATACCCCAGAACCTAAAGTGCAATAAAATATATTTTTAAAAAGTGAATATTATTGTCAGGGGCAGATTTAAGAGGAAATATATATTAGGAAAAAAGATTATGCATGCCAATGCAGTATCCATCATTTGTGAGCTATCTTGCTGTTACTTCCTGTCTAGTTGAGAGTTGACTTTACATGAAGAGTATGGTTCAATTCAGCAATAGAAGCATGTTGTCACAGGAAAGTCTAGAAATAACCAATTGGCATGTCTTGGGGAGCCATTGGACCATTAGTAGTACCCACACACCTTTTAATGGATTTCAGTGGAACACAGTGGATGAAAATGTAGGCTTAGAGCTGTACTTCCAGGCTCCAATTGGAGTTCCACCATTAACTTGCTTTCTCCTTGGGCAAGCTGTTTAACTTGCTCCAATCCTCAGTGCCCTCATTTATAAAAAGGGAGATAGAGATGATGATCATGATCATGATAATGATGATGACGATGATGGTGACAGTCCTTTCACAGTGTCATTGGAAGTTTAATAAGATAATATATATAAACACATGGAAGACTTTATAGAAATCTTAGCTGTTGTTATTATTCCAAAGACTGTAGAGCTAAACAACAAAAGAATGAAGGCCCAATGACCAATTCCAATCCAAAGGGCCCTTAGAAATGTATATAAAGAAAGTAATCCTTAATTTAATGTTGAAGTCAAATTGGGCAAGGTAGTATATTAAGGGACCTTTGAATTGACTAACCTGAATGCAAATTTCATCTCTCAGGTTAGCTGTCTCATTTTCAGCATATGATATAATCTTCATGATCCTCAATGTCTTCATCTATAAAATGGATAAATTCAGAGGTTTGCCTTACATATCAACTGTTTTTGTTGTTGTTGTTTGTTTGTTTGTTTGTTTTTGAGATGGAGTCTCGCTCTGTAGCCCAGGCTGGAGTGCAGTTGTGCGATCTCAGCTCACTGCAACCTCCACCTCCCGGGTCCCAGTTCAAGCAATTCTCCTACCTCAGCCTCCCAAGTAGCTGGGATTACAGGCACAAGCCACCATGCCCAGCTAATTTTTGTATTTTTTAGTAGAGACAGGGTTTCACCATGTTGGCCAGTCTGGTCTTGAACTCCTGACCTTGTGATCCACCTGCCTCCGCCTCCCAAAGTGCTGGAATTACAGGCGTGAGCCACCGTACGTGGCCCATATCAACTGTTTATGTGTATTTTCTTCTTTATGTTGCTCATATCAATGGAACACATTTTTCTATGCTATTGTTAAGCTAAGTTTAACTTTTGTTAAGTTCAGCAACTACACTGTCAGGTGAAGAATAAAAGTGAGTTCACATAGAAATTATTGATAATATTTTTTTCTTTTTTGACTGTTTCAAAGGATAAAGAAGCAGTAAGATATTTAGACATTCAACTTGCACTCTCTATCCACATATAGCCTCCCCAGTATTGAGTTTACTGCCTAACTGTCTCCATCTTGGGGGCATGTACTTATGGCTGTTGCTATAATTCCCCACAATTATTCCAATAAGCAGAACGTTTTTAGGTAAGAAAAATTACATGAAGAGTTACATTCATTCTTTACTATTTATTTAAAATGTTATATAGGCTCAGATCTTAGTTACTAGGTATTATTTTATGCTAAAAGTAGTTGGAGTTCCTTAGAGAAATGACTGGAAGAAAATACAAGATAAACCCATAATATCTGGAGGGACAGAAAGTAAGGAAGTGCTCAAAATATAATGCAGACAGGTCAGAAAAATTATAGGAGCTAGCTCTAAGGGGTTCTATACGGTCAAATCTGGAACAATTTGAGCATCGAAATAATGAATAGTAATAGAATACATGAGATTCTAGATGTCATATTGATTCAAATAAATAAATGAAAAGTAAATGAGGGAGAAGGAAAATCTCATATTTACAGAAGAATGCAATCTTTTAAATGTAGAATAATTGAGTTTAAAATCACCATTCACAACTGTCATAGTAATAGGTTAGCGCAAGAATTATTAATGCTAAAATTTGTGATTGAAAGTATGACAGAGTGGTTATTTAAATAGTCAAAGAGTATCTCCCCACAAACAATGTATAAATTACAAAGAGAAAAATAGTAATTGTACAGTGGGGAGACCCAGCAGGCAAATAACCAAATTATTGCAGTTTACATCATCAATATCGGGAAAAGTTGGCATCTTGTGACTCTTGATATGATTCACTAAGAAGGAGACAATATTATCTCTGTGGTATCCCTATGCATAACCTGAGAGTAATCATGAGGACACATCAGATAAATCCAATGAGAGGATGCCATGGGCCAGCTATAGATTAAAACCCAGTCCAGCCCAGGGTTTGGAGCTTCTTGCAGTGCTTTCCTATGGCTAAACATGGTATTATTTTCATCAAAGGGGAAGAGTAGCTCACAAAGCCACCCAAAGCTGGCTTGCATTTGCATTATACATTCCCTTCTGACACCATATCAAGAACTTGCAAGGTTGGATACATTCTAGAAATACTTTCCAGAAAAGAAACAACCACTTCCAGTTTTATATTTCCTTTTAGTAAATGGGAACTTTAAGGGCATTAAAGAGAAACATAGCAACTTTATTTTGTAATGTCTTTAGCTTCTGTCAGTTTAAATTAAGCCCATGATATCTGAGCACAATTTCCTACATTTAATAATACATAAAGCAAGATAATTAAAAGGTATGCATGCATGCTGGGAGAAAAACGCTTTTGAGTAAAACACTTACTTTAATCTCTGCCTCTGTTGATGAAATATGGTGAAACCAAGCAACTAAAAGAAAAAAAGGACAATGGCAGGAACTATTCCTCACATTGGCTCTTTCTTCTGAGCCTCGGACTTCCAAATCCAATGATTTATTGGACATTTCCACTTGGAACTCCTTAAAGTAGACTTCACAGGCAACATTCAAAACCACTCGGCACCAAAGCCCCAAAAACCTGCTGTGTCCCTCACTTTAGGATTGAGAACACCATCAGTCCGGTAACTTGAGAGTCATCCTTGACTTCTTCTCTCCCTCAGTACAACCACCAACACACACATGCACTCCTATGCACATGCATATACACACACACAGGCAAACACATACATATCTAATCAAGCTCCACATCCACTCATCTCTACTTCCTATTCAATGGTCTCCAAGTCCACTGCTACCACCTCACCCAAGCCATCTGGACCACTTCAGCAGCATCCTAACTGCTTTCTCTGCTCCCAGTTTTCCCATTTCCAGTGCATTCTCCAGTCAAATTCAGAGTGATCTGTTTAAAACACAAAAGTGATCATGCCATTTCCTGTTTGAAAACATTAGTAGCCTTTCCTTAGGAAATAATTGAGATAAATCCATTTTCCCTTTTATTGATAAGCCCTACTTCTCCAGCATCAGTCTTCATTAATCCTACCCCTTTGCCTTCTACAGACTACTCAGACTGACCTTTGGTTCCTCCAACATACCATGCTAGAACCCACCTAAAATTCTATTACTCACTGTTAGACTTCTTTTAAATCTCAGTTAACCTGCTCCTTCAAGTCTGTGAGTCCTTCTCACATGCTCTCATTGTATGGTAGATACATCCCAACCAGAAGACACATATACTGAAGGTGCCTGTCTCCTTAATATATTCCCCACTGGATTATACATTCTGTGGAGGATTATACATCTTAGGTTCCTTTTCAGATACCCAGAAGCTGGCACACAGTAAACACTGAGTGGGAAGGGAAGGGGAGGGGTGGCGACGGGGAGAAGGGAAGGGAGAGGGAGAAGGGAAGGGAGGGGGAGAGGGGAAGGGAGGGGAAAGGGGAAGGGAGGGGAAAGGGGAAGGGAGGGGTGGGAAAAAGAAGAGCTATGAATGTGTCTTTAGTTAGTCCTTATGAGACAGTGTCCTATCTGTGTATTTAGGGACATGGATCCCTTTAGTACTGATGTTCCCTCACTCAGAGATAGTAGAGCAAGTCCCCTTGGGCGTTCCACAGTTATAGGATCAGGGAGATCTTTACCTCGATCCATTTCAAATATCTCACTCAGTTCTTCTGGGACCAGAGGCTTACACTGATAAGATGATTGCCCCATACTAAAGTGTAAGTGCTTTGAAGGCAAAATTCATATCTAATTCATCTTTGCAGTTCCACAGCACACAGTATAATGTCCTCCACAAGAAAGGTATTTAACACGTATTTGTTGAATGAATTAATGAATAACTGAGAAGCCAGAATTAGGCCTACAAATGGATCTATAAAGGCGCATGGCTTGGACCTCCCTAACACAGTAGCACTGCTACTATTTTCAGTTTATCTGAAAAGCCGACACATTTGCTAGTCACCTGAGTTCTCACCATTCTGGCACTGAGCTGATCCCAATTACTGGAAGCCACAGGATGGGCAGCAAACTTTCTGGGCAATAAAGGAAGTCAGGTCAGTAGGCACCAGAAGCCTTGACCTCTAAATTCTCAAATGATCCCTTCCTTATACAGAACAAGCAAAATGCACAAATACTGTTTCACTGATTATCAGAGTTCCTGGGGCAACTGAGGCTGTGGGTGAAAAAAGATTTGGGGCACACTGTAGAAGGCAGCTAGAGTCTATATGTTTAACTTAGCATTGCAGAACATTTTATTTTAAGCCAGTGTATAATTAGAGAGCCTGCCATGAAAATGAGCGGTTTTGTTTATTTATTATGTAAGTATGCCTTTTATTAAAACGACTTTGTGAAAATCTAATTGCCACTACAGTAATATAGCATAGCAGTCCCTTACATAAATACATGATTATTATGTACAGTCACTTATCTGTGAACGAGTTCTGCTACTACTTTCCTTAATTAAGGATACAAAAGGGCTCTTTCATCTTTGCATATTCCCTTGCTAGGACATTGATACTCATTATTTCCTAAGTCCAAACACTGAAACTGTGTCAAGAATGCATCCATCACTAGATGGGTACTTATAGTCAGCGGAATTTTCAACCCCGTCAGCAATTTCAGCAATTTGCAATTTCTGTATGTCTGACATGTGTTTTTATTGGTGAAGATCACTTTCAAATACCAAGATCATGAGAATGATTCTTTGGGTAGTCTCTGCAGCAGCCTAATGTAATGACAGTAATTAACAGCCTGTGATTAGCAGCCACTCCAGAAAGTGTTTGAATGTTAATTTGCTTCAACTAATATGCAGCACTTCTGTGTAATGAGATCTAAGCTATAGGTTCATAGGGAAAGCAAATTATTTTCCAGCATTTAATCATACAAATGATTCTTAGTTAATCACTTGAACAGTAAACCTCAATGTTCTAATAAGTGACATTTGTTTTTCTGTCATTCAGTTTATTATGGTATAGGCCAGGGCAAAGAAAATATTTTTCATACGGGTCAAATTTTCACTTGCCGGCAACATTACTCCAAAATGAGGACATGCTCACAACATACAGAAACGGAACCAGGTTTGTTGGTGGGTACAGAAATGAGACAGAACCAACATTTTTCCAAATTTTACTTTTTTCACTTTAAAGGTGTAACTTGATGCCACATAACCTCAGTTTACATATCTGTAGAATGGAATGAATGACCCTTTGCTCTTTAACCCAAATATCCTGATGCTGAGTATTAACCAAGGAATTGAGAACAAGGGTTGCTCACTAACCAACTATTAATTATTTGAATCTCTATGGTTCTAAGATTGTGTAGGCAGAAAAGGAAAAGTCATGGAAACATGAACAAATTCACTAATGAACTGACTTCAAGAAATAAGTGCCCTCTCAACATTAGCCTAGCACTGTTCAAATCATGAGGCAAAACCATTGACACATGAGGATTTGGCCAAGTTAAACCAGCTAAGAACTGACAATGTAATAGCCACTTCAAAAGGCAATGACTTAAGTATCAAAGAATAAAAAAAGGCCTTTGGGAAAATGGATAAAACCCTAGAATATTTTTTGTAAACTTGCCGACTTCACATTTATACTGAAAAGGTCAAACATGCCATCAAGAATGCTGAGTCATGTTGTCACCATGTCATCAGAAAAATTATACCAAAAAGATTCAACCTATCATTGATCCTTTTAGACATGGCACACAGTTGTAATTATGATCTAAATCTGGCCAAACTTAGGATAAAATACATTTGTTTTTTATAATTTTTGTTTCACTTTTAAGCTAGTTTTCCATATCTACTATGAAATTTGATTCTCCGTTTTATATAGATTTACTTCAAGTGGCCTTTTTCTATTAACAATTATCCCTAGATAACAACAGCTTTCTGTGCTGGCTTGAAAGCTCAATTTTAGGAGTCAACATTATTAACGAGAGTATGTATTTGCTAAGCACCAAAGCTATTCCTAAGAACCAGAATTAAATGAGAACCCTTCGCTATATGAGTGGTTATGTGGTTTGGCTCTGTATCCCCACTCAAATCTCACCTTGAACAGTAATCTCCATAATCCCCAGGTGTCAAGGGCAGGACCAGGTGGAGGTAATTGAATCATGGGGGAAGTTCCCCCCATGCTGTTCTTGTGATAATGGATAAGTCTCACAAGATCTGATGGTTTTATAAGCATCTGGCATTTTCCCTGCTTGCACTCACTTCATTTTGCTGCCCTGTGAAGAAGGTACCTACTTTAGCTTTGCCTTCCACCATGATTGTAAGTTTCCTGAGGCCCCCTCAGCCATGTGGAACTGTGAGTCAATTAAACCTCCTTTGTTTATGAATTGCTCAGTCTGGAACAGTTCTTCATGGTAGCATGAGAATGGATCAACATAAGTGGTATGGCACAACTTTCATATGTAGAAGTCATTAAGGACAGATACCAAACAGATCCATGTCCTATACAAAGGGTGACCTCCTAGCTAGGAGATGTACAAAGCTGCCTCTCTCCATGCTGAATGTCTGCCTATGAAGTGTGATGTTGGGGCATTCAGAAGGTTTGTTTGTTTTTTTTTGGTCAACCTCTGTGGAGGATGTTTCAATTTCATACTTGGATATTCCTCCTTTTGACTTACCAAAACAGATGATTAGTCCCCAAGTTCACTGCAAATAATGCCATAGTCATCATTTACATCTAAACATAAGTGGACTTATTAAATCCTTTCCTATATGTTTTATAACTTTATAACTTAAAAAAAAAACACTGAGTTCTTCAGAA
This sequence comes from Cacajao melanocephalus, assembly GCA_963573385.1. NCBI lineage: Eukaryota > Metazoa > Chordata > Mammalia > Primates > Pitheciidae > Cacajao > Cacajao melanocephalus. Next base: position 7,451 of record CAUYLG010032329.1, read on the forward strand.
AAAAGGATAAAGTGAATTTTGAAGAGAGGAAAAAAGACCAGAAAAAGATTAGAAACAATAGGGGAAAAAAAAAATCTTTTCCTCCCCTACCCTCACCCTTTTATTTCTGCCTAGAATTATCCCTGGGCTAGATGGCATTTATAGGGGGACACCAGTAAAACCTGACATTTCCCAAACGTCTCCCCCATCACTTGTTATTGTGTTTGAAGGCTACCATTCAAGAGTCATTCCACCTTTTGATCCCATAATTCCACTTTTATGAAATTATTTTAAGAAAATAGAGATGTGAAAAAATTTAGCTAACATGCTGCCCATCACAGCATAGTTTACAATAAAAAAAATACTAAAAAAAAAAAAAAAAAAAAAGAAACCCACTTGAATGCCCAAGAATTGTGGTTTGGTCTATACAATAAGTTACTCTGTATAGCCATAAAAATAGCACTGGAGAACATTTAATATGTGAAAATATGCCTTTGATATTTTGTTAATCGAAAAACATAGTTATATTACAATGACAACCTGTGGTCCTGTTCTGTGGAAAGTAGAAATAGAAATACTGGAAAAGAATTAAAATAAGCATTACTAAATGATTAGCTAGAGGAAAGTAACTTACAACTCACAAAAGGCACATGTGAGCTGTTGGTAAACCAAGAAACAGTGTGAAGGAGTTCTGGGTCCCTGCTTTAGAGCCACAGGGATAGGTAAAGTGGCTTGCTTGCTATGATAAATCAACTCTGAGGCCAAAAATTTGCTTTGCAAAACAATAGTGCATGTATGCACACACGCCCAGGTGTGTATGATCTCTGTGTAAGAGGATTCTTTGAGCAATGCTGTGACAGCTAAGTACTCAGAAGTGACTTTCCTAGAACCTCATGTCATTTCACTTACCCATTGTTTAGCCCATTCAAATGGTTATTAAGCACTACAGCCATGCTGTACCAGGCCCTCCCATATTCACCCTCCTCACCCCACCTCTATGGTGCCACCTTAGGCCAAGTGCCACATTCTTTGGCACAGATGTTACAATAATCTCCTGCCTCTTCTCACCTCCTGACCTTTGTTAACCTCTCTTCCTTCAAATCTCTGCTCTGCTCTCCCCATTAAACATCCTCGGAATCTTGTGGACCTTTAGTAGCGCCTTTAGAAGCATTAGCTTAGTCGTGTCTATCAGTGGTAGGTACAGAATATATTTATTCATGATTTTCTGATAAATGTTTTACCCACAAATAACAATTTTCTGTCCATTCACTGAGTGCCAGGCACTATGGTCAGTGCTTTACATGCATTTGACTCATGTAATCTACACAGCATTCCTACAAAGTAGATGCAATTATCATCCTCATTTCACACATGGAAAAACTCAGGTGCAGAGAGTTAAATGATTTACCCAAATTTAGGCAACTAGTAATTGAAGGAGGCAGGATTCCAACTCATGCTCAGGCTCTGACCCACGTGCTATGGTGATCACCAATCACCAGTGCAAGACAGTCCCTGTTCCTTCTCACCATGATAACCTCCGTCCTAGACCACTGCTGCTCCAGCTTCAGTGGGCGGGGGAGTCATAAGGATCTTGGGAAATGCAGATTTTAATTCAAGAAGTCTGGGTTGGGGCCTGAGATTTCAGGTTTCTGACAAAATCCAGGTGCTGCTGATGTTGCTGGATGGGAGACGACACTTACGAGTAGCAAAGGTCCGGAACAACCCCTCAGACACAAACGTCACTCAATAAGTAGTTGCTGAGTGAATAAGTGAAAGGACAAAAATGAGAAAGTCCTCCCTTTCAGACCTGAGACCTAGTTGAAGGATTCAAATGTGAAGGAATTAAGCAACCGTTGGAAGCAATATAAAGTTATAAAAAGTCAGGGAGCTCTGAGGAGGACGCACTTCGAGTGGACAGGAGTGATCAAGGACTTTCCGGAGGTCACATGGCAGTTGGCCCATGACAGATAAAAAGGACAGGACCAGGCAAGGAGGTGAGACCACGGCAAGCCCAAGGAGAGGAAGGGAATTCACCAGCAGGTAATGAGGAGACCAAGGGGCTGCAGCTGAGCATTCATGAGGCAAAGGAAAGCTCTCAACAAAACCGACTTTGTTCAACGCGGAGTCTAAGAGAAGACACTATGATTTAGTTAGCTGGGGAGTAAGAGCCTGGGTGAGATGATTGGGAAGCCTGTGCCCAGAGACACACCACTAGAAGATACACAGGACAGTGAAATCTGGTGGTTTATAGTCACCGTTCTCCAAGAGCCTTTTCTCACATGGCGTTAGAGATTAAAGGCCAAGGAGTGAGATGTACACTTAATTTGCCTATTGTTGTTACTGTTGCCTTAAATATGATCCTGCTTTCCCTTTGCCATCCTCTATTGTACCTGTATTTCCTTTTGTGGCATATGATGAGGCAGTCAAATGACCAGAACAGATAACGACTATGTTGAGATACTCCTTCCGTAAACCCTCTCTCTCCACAGATTACTGCTCCTCTACTCTTGACCTATTCACTCACTTAACTGACATTTATTGAATATCTATTCTATGTGCCATTTATCCTGGATACCAGCTGTGGAGCCAGCCATGCTACATGTTTGCATCTTCTGGTCTACTCTAAGTATTGCATTTCCCCCATTCACTCCTGAAGGTAGTGAGACAGGTAAGGTGAAGACTCATGTTTCATTTAGAAAATGGAAGGCTGCCACTCCCCTCACCCTCATCATTTATGCAGAAGACTTCATGACAACAAGGTGGCAGCATTGAAAGCCAGTGTTTCTGTGGCCAGGGAAAATGAATAGTATGAATTCCAATATAATTATGAATCTATTAGAGTTTCTTTTTTCTTTTAATATTACCTACCAGTGAATGAAAAAAAAAAATCACCTTATATAAAGAAGACTTTACGGTTACTTATGACATCAACAAAGGAAGTTTTCAAGATCTGATGCTAGGAGTATACCTACATATTCCAAATCATATAAAGAAGAGGACATAGATCTAGACTTTAAAAAACTTAACAGGATATATTTGGAGGGGTTTTCAAGCCTAGAGGTTAAAACTGCCTCTTCCTAAAAGGTACTTTGTTATGCAGGAGTATCTCATTGCCAACCATCCTAATTTTGGTCTGATATGAAGTTAACTGGAATTTTCCAGCCAAAAGGATACCACTTCCTGTCAACATCGCTTTTAGTCATTCTTTTCAATTACCCACTATATGTGTTGATCTTGCTGGTTAATTTTCTGTCCTAATCAACATTTAGCTCCCTCATCTATTTTCTAAATTGTTCCTTATTTTAAAAAGAAATAATCTACTTTTTTTAAACACTGATGGAGGACCAAATTATTTTCAAAGTTAAATAGCAAAATAAGTTACCAGATGTATATTAGATCTAATTACCCAACCCAGCAAAACTGCTGTCTCCAAGCAGATCTTGGTGGAGCCCTCTTTAAAAGTTGCTTTTTAACTTCTAGACTTCTGGTTCCTTCATTCTCCTTCTTGCAATGTTTTATAGACCTGCAGTTCCCTCTATTTGTAGCAGCTCTGACACTATCATGAGAATCACCAGTGATATTCTGTAAATGCCAGCCAAAATCTATCTGCAAGAACATCTGCTCAACAGTGCAAAACTGATGTAATTACCAACCATCATCTTTTCTCCTCCTGCTGGGGTAACTGCTCCAAAGCATGACTTTTTGCCCTGAGCTAACAAGATCCAGAAACTCCCTGTTATGTACAAAACCTGCTGCTGAAAACCCATGTAGCTTCAACACAAATTATAACCCAGTCTTTCAACTACAAGAGAAACTAACACCCTTATGCCATAGGGTCTCAGAGAATCTTGCTCAAAACCTTGTGAGTACCTGACTTCATCCTCTACCCCCTACCTGTTTTTGTCTAATATAAATGGTCTTCAAATGAATATAATACGGAAGGGAAAGATACATATACCATTCCTGTAACACTGTTTGGGAAGTACAATTACTGAAAAGAATAATTAAATGTCAAATGCCTGAATGGGAACTGAGGCGGAAAGAGAAATGAAAACAAAAAATCTTTATTGAGCATCTGCTATTTACCAAGAGGTGTCCTGGATGCTTTGCATATGTTATCTCATTTAATTGTGGTTTTATAAATTCTGAAAATCAAGAAATTACCAGTTTGAATCCCTTAAGTTGAGGACAGGCACTGAGGCTTCTGATCTGCCTCCTAACGATGTAGAGAAGTGTAACCAATGACAATGCGAAAGAAGGAATTCTAAGTACTTATTTTAAATTACGTTAAGAGAATGAAGGTGAAAGACCATGTGGTTCAGAGCATGGCACTAACAAGCTGTGGAGCATCTGACAAGTTTCTTAATGCGAGTCTCAGTTTCCACAACTACAAGAGGGAGTTGAATTAGATAATTTCTGAGATCTCTACCTGGTCTGAAATGTCTTAATTCATTGATTCTACAAATAAAATTTTATTTAAAAATATTTTTTGAATTACATGCTGATTCCTCTCATTTTTGGTTCCTCTTAAATTCATGATGAGGCTGAGAACAAACTTGGACTAAGAATTAGTAATGAGACACTAACAAATTATTTTGTTGGCTTGTGTGATTTTTTGTTTGTTTGTTTTGGTTTTTAAAGAAAAAGAACTAGCACCAGGTAAACTTCCAAAATACAGATATTCAATCAGGCTAAACCAAGAGAGTATTCTTAATTCCAAGTAGAATCATGGCCATTGTGCATATAAAATTTTTTTGTAGATAAAGAAGAAAACAACCAGAAATATAGTCACTGTCTGATCTTCTTTGGGGAAATTTTGCTTCTACTTCGTCATGTGACAACAATGTTGGCGTTTCTGTGTGTTTGTTATACAGAGGTATTTGGTATTAATGGATGGAAAACTGCCTTTTAATTGCAACCCATCATGAAAGAAATCTCTGTCACTCTGCCTTGGATGTATAAGGCCACTTTCTAGCTCATAACACATAAAATATCTAGAAATCAATGGACAAATCATGAAAGATTTGCCAAGTTTACCTTTTGTGTCCCAGCACTGTGTCAGGCACTGAAATGACCGGCAAGAAATCTAAAAGTAATGCAAGTAGCTTGACCCATTGAGACACAAATAAAGCAGATTCTGGAAATAGTGAAGCAAACTAAATATAGACCCAGTGGAAGGAGAAGCACAAGGGTCAAGGGGGGCCCAGTGTCTCAGCAGCAGAATCTTCTGAAGATCCTGGAGAGAGGAGAAAGGTAATGTTTAGATGACATTTATGGTATTTCCACTGTAGTGCACACTCATCACAATTAATCAGAATCCCTAAATACATCGGGAAGGACTGAGCTGCTGCCACATTTCCAAACCTTGTCTGGCACATGAAATGAGGTGTGTGGTTTGTTTAGCAAGTTCTGACTCCCTGTCATATGAATACTTTCATTTCATTGGCCTTCATGAAGTTGTGCTTTTATAAAATAATATGAAGTGTGTGTTTTTAATTATGTATTAAATTCCAACATTCCCAACCACAGAAAGTCTCTATGAGAACATCTCAGAAACCAAAATCACCCTACTAATGGTTCCACATTAATATCAATTTAAAAAGAACAAATGCCCACAAAGGCACTTTCCTAAGTTTCAAAGGAAATGATACATGAAAAAATCTAGAGCTTAGGACTACGTGTTTTTTTCAAAGCCTTGTCCTTTAATTAAGTCCCAGTTCTGGTGTTACCTAATATATCCAATTATATATAAGTCAAAAGCCTGAGGTGAACACGTCCTCAAAAACAAAGGTACCCCTCTGACCTGGAAATCATCCTACCACAGAGAATGGATGATCGACAAATGCTCTTCTGTCATCTTGGGGATGGCCAGAATCATATAGACAGATAAAGACTGGAAAAACTTCACAGTGTTTTATCAAGATGTTGATTTGGTGGTGAGCCGGAGACTAGGAGGTCTTGAGAATCTTTCCTGACTAATGTGGAAAGAGAGAAAAAATGCTAAATACCCACTCTGTCCCAGGCACCATGCCATACACCTACTGTGTGCAAGGTTAGAACTGAAGGTTCCCTCATGTCTCCTACAGCCCTTCTCACAGGAGCCAGGATTGAAAGGCACTGATCTAGAATAAGGTAGGCAAACTGATTTGATATATGCCAAAGCCTATCAATGGGTAGCAGCTTCTGGGAACAGGTGTTGAGATGGATTCTGAGATCCAGATGGATCTGGATTCAGTGGGAAGATATGTTAGAATCAAGTTCAAGGTGTCTGTTATGGACCCCGTAGGAGAGAGCTACAGGGTACCTGCATCACATGTACCATGCCTGATCTACACTAAGTTCACATATATTCACATGAAAGCTATGTCCTTATAAATGAGTGAGTTGTAGACAGACAAATACCAAACAATTTCAGCTACATTTAAGGATTTATATCAATCACTTGATATGTTTCTCAAAGTGAAGACAGTGAACCACCTACCTCGGAATCCCTATGGGTGGGGCCAAAAGGTCTACAGTCTTAACAAGCTCCCCAGGTGAATTTTATGAATATAAATGCTTAGAATCATCATAAAGATCCTTAAGGAGTTATCCCAGAAATACTGCTAGGCCTATTTTTTGTTCTTCCTGGGCCAGGAGTTTGTATTGAGATCAGTATTTCCAGCTTTTGTTTCATAAGTGCTGTTTTCTTACTTCATCTGAAGTTGATCATCTGCAAGTGCTCAATTCATGCTAACTGTAACCCTAACCCTTTGAGTGCATCTGCTCACTGAGAAAGGATGGCCTATGCACAAAACAGGTGCTTTCCCACAAGTCAACAACTTTGTAGCCAACTGAAAATCATTAATTGGTTCCCAGTTCACCATGAGCCTCTTGCTCTTTTATTTACCATAAAGCCATATAGCATAGCCAGAATGAGAGTAAGGAGAACTGAATGTCCTCAAGAAATATTTTAACCCCTTTGTCCCAGGCTCTAGATGAAGATGTATCAGCCTATACCAGCCATGTAGAATCAGAGAATCAGGGACACAATTTATTATCAATCTTTTCTACTTAACTACTCCTTTCCATGCTACCAATGCCACCATGCTATCTCATATTTCTCTATACACTAAAAGATTACATCTTTATTTTTATTTCATTTTTAATGGGAATATTTTTAGGAGATGCTCCAGTCTTATTGGTAATGTATTTGCAATTCCCCCTATAAGATGAGATGCTTAGGACGATTTCCAAAGACTGCTAAGTGCATTTTGTTATGTGACTTCTTCATTTTAGTTATCATGATTCTTCATGACCTTACTTACAAATTCTGGAAGTACGTCTTATTAATGTACTTATATATTATATAGTAATGTAACAGCCCATAGGCCATGATTAGAATACCTATTAATTAACTTTAAAGATGGTGAAATATTTAATGAGCAGAGACACTTAAAAGTGTATGCATATTGCCAAAGATCAAGAAAAGGAGCTATTTTAGAAAGCTGGTGTAACAAAATGATTTTGAAGTTGAGATTAGGGTAAAAGATAGAGGCATAGGAACCAGAGGCAGTTACTATTGATGGACTCAATTACCACTGTAGTAATTTCTAGAGTTGAGATAATCAGGACAGAGGAAAGTGAACAGGAAGGGCCAAATTAAAGAAATGAATTTTCAGGCTGGGCATGGTGGCTCACACCTGTAATCCCAGCACTTTGGGAAGCCAAGGCAGGTGGATCACCTGAGGTCAGGAGTTCAAGACCAGCCTGACCAACATGGAGAAACCCCATCTCTACTAAAAATACAAAATTAGTGGGGCATGGTGGTGCGCACTTGTAATCCCAGCTACTTGGGAGGCTGAGGCAGAAGAATCGCCTGAACAGGTGTGCATCTGCTCCTCGAGAAGGAACAGCCCATGTACAAAACAGGTGCTTTCCCCAGGTCAAAGGCAGGAGGAGTTAGTGGTGAGCGGAGATTGCGCCATCACACTCCAGCCTGGGCAACAAGAGCAAAAACTCTGTCTCAAAAAGAAAAAAATGGAAATGAAGTTTCAGTAAAATTGGAGGCAGGGTGATTGAAATTAAAGGCTAAAGAAAACAGACTTGAAAATGATTCCAAGCTTGTCACTCTTAAAGAATAGCTGCTCTGTTGACATCAGTAAAGAATTTGGGAAGCACAGGCCTTCTATATACCTTGATAGGCAGTTTTGCAATGAGCCTTTCGTGAACTTCCTTTGAATTTTCCACATCTTGTTTTTATTAAGGAGTTAAAATTGAATTTAATATTTCTAAGGGCCTGGCTAGCACCTAAGAAAGGAAGAAAAATTAATTAATTCATTATAAATTAATAAGAATTTTTTTCTCCCCTCTCAGTTCCTATTAATATTAGGTTATATACAATCAAATAGGAGTCAATCATTGCCTGACTATATACATTCATGCTGTAATTCATGTCAATCTGTGGGGCAGCAGCCCCTCATGTTTGTGCTTCTGAAGAAAGGCTGTCCAGGAACCAACAAAGCTGAGCTCTGTTGGGGAGATAATGCAATAAAATATGTTTCTGGAAGGGAAATTTCAAAGCCCAAAGCTTCATATACATAATAGCAATAGGGCCTGCTTAACATTTGGGCTAATTTAGCTCGCTTTCTGATTCCTGGAGTCTACTCCTCCTCTGCTGCTGTGCTGTGCCAGCATTCATTAGATATAATATGCTGGCTAACATCCTTGCAGTGCCTGGAAGACCTACTTAAGGGCTTCAGGGTGAACACACATGAAGGAAGACTTTCCAAGAGGAAAACTTTCTTCCTGGAACTCGAATGTTTTGGCCTAAAAGCTTTTTGAAAAGTCTAGCATCTTTGCCTTGCATTCTTTCTCCTACCATCTTATTGTTCTCGTTTCAAGAGCCATTTTACAAATAGGCTCCCCCAGTTAATAGGACGAGCAGTATGGAGGAGGCTAGATGTTTATCACTGTGTTTAGATTCTACACTGCAGGGGCAGGGGTAGAGGAGGATAAAAAGTGTTCATGAAATGAATTTTTTGTTAACTTGAACATAAAGCTAACATGCCTGACTGAAGGCATGATCACTTGGGACACACAATTCAGTGTTTTTCTTTGATAACAGTGAAGGCGATGTCAATTCTAGACTATGACTGCTTGGTCCATTTTCCAGCTGCCACAGTGCAGAACAAGTCAAGGAACTGGGTAGTGCTAACAGTCACTCCAAAAGACATAATAGTTTCTTATATGTTCTCCAGAGCATTCTATCTTTTTTCTCTAGAACACTGTATCTGATTCTCATACAAATTTCCAAATCCAGTTTATGTCTCATCACCTGATTATTTATAAATCAGAGGGGTTTGGTTAACAGTGGAAGCAAAGAAAATGGAATATGTCAAAGACAAAAATTAGATGGCACTATCCATGGCAGGGACACTTTAAGTTTTCAGAACTCTTGGGCAAGTCCATTTTTATTGTAAGCTTATGCATCAAGTTACATTAATGTCACATCATTAAACATTTGTTTAGTTGAATTTCCTATATTTTGATTCAGCTCTCATCAAGTCACTTTCTGATTACAATTTGATTGCCTAGAGGGAAAAAATTGAGTGTATCTTCTAGACTTGGAATAGATTAATCTTAGAGACAGATGCATTTCACTATCAATAAAACTAGTAAATTGACAGTTATGGTTTTGTACATCGGTCGCATGAACTTGGTTACCATGAGCTCAGTCCTGAGAGGTGAATCTATTCATGATGTACCAGTAAAAATCAAGTTGTTAAGCTTGCAAAACTGAATATCAGCCTCTGGGCCACGTAAATCCACTAAAGCAAAAAATACCACATTGTGAGGCCTACTGGAAGCCAACCAGCCACCATTCCGTAGCAGACACATTCTCCCTCAATCATTTTGCAGAGCTATGAGGTCCTTGCCCCTTATAGTTGTTTTTCCGAAACTCAGCTACCCAGGAACTTGACAACAGTTGATTACTTATACCATCACTGAATAAAATCTTTCTCAAACTTATAGATCTATTGCCAGTTGAACTTTCCTCAGTTATTATCAATGCAGCTGGGCTGTGTTAAACATGTTTCACAACCTCAGACCAATGATAGCACCTTTCCACTCCCCATTTGTTCTGTGGCTCCCATAAATGAATGACTTCTGTCATATCTTTTTGTCCTCCAGTAAGCTACTATTAAACTCCTGATGCTGCTCCTTCAGTTCATTGACTGGGGTAGGGGTGTCCATTTTTCAAAATAAATGATGTTGTGTATTCCTCAGTACTGTGTATTTTTTGACATGATGGAGGAAAAGCCTACAAAATTACACTTAAGTACTGCTACTGACACATGATCAACCATTTGACCAGCGACCCAACATATCACATCTTGTGTGAAAACAGTACCTCTGGCTGTCTTGAGGTCATGCATAAAGCTGAAAGAATCCCCTCTACAAGAAAAGGTATTAGTCAAGATACTCTAAGCCAGTCATAGTCAATTTTGTTTCCTTCAGATAAGTATCATTTTCTCTCAAGGAATTAAAAAAAAAAAAAGTAAACATTTAATTCCCTTGACTTTTTCATTTCTGTATTCCCAAGACTGAGCAATGCTTGGCATTTAGCTGACATTTAATTCAATAAATATATGTTGATTGAATTAATTGATAAATGATTTTGAATTTTAGTTTTCTGTTCCCAATTTTATTTTTCTCTCCTATATTCCTATTTCGTTTTCCCCTTCCATCTTTAAAATGTTTCTCATATCACCTTCATGTCATAACTTTATGCTTTTCTTACTTTCTCAGGGATATGTGATAGAAGTAGTAATAATTAGAAATGTATAAGCCATCAAAACAATAAGAATTAAAAGTTTCCTTAGAGCACTGAAGGATCACTCTACGACAGATCCTAAATGGCTTGTGAATAGAACACACCATGTATGTGATACATTAGTTATAAAGTATTCTCTCTTTCTCATCCTAAAATATAATAATCACATAAATCATCTCATATTTGAATAGTGCTTTATGGGCACTTTCATAAACATTCTCTACTCTGATGCTTTTAAGAACTGTATGCTTTTTAATATGTATATCTCTATATGTTGAACATCATTTTTAAGAGATTCTGATGTTCTACAGTCTCTTGTTTTATTGTTTAAACCTATTTGTTTTTCATCTCATTGTCTCCTCTTCAAATAGCAAATCATAACTTCATCAATCCTCCTTCAGGTGTTACCACCAAAGCCCCTTATTTACGATTGTGTCACTGGTTTATATTTTTAGAGTAAAGAACAAATGGCTTAGCAAAGGGTAAAATTAGAACTCATCATGGTTTTATGTTATGAATAAATTTCAGAAGATATGTATGTACACGCTTCATTACACTTATGTATTTGCTTAAATATCACACACATGTTTCCCAGCTCAACACAACACTAAGATACAGCTCTGGTGTTTCCAGAGGTATAAGACTCAGGAAAAACCCAAGTATGCTACAAATTTGTGTGTCCTTATTACTACTCTGGGTGACCTTGTAAACTCACATATACAAGAAGCTTAATTCCAAAGTCATTGTCCCTGGAAGGGAACTAAAAAGTTTTCTGACATGGAATCTAAGGTTCCAGGATAAGTGATCAAACCCACTGTCATCTTCGCAAAACAACTGCATTAGTGTTCTTCTCTTTCCCATTTTGAATTTTAATTTTTTTTTTTTTTTTACTAAAATTTTATTCACAGTTGAACTTTGCCCAGATTACCAAATTGGTGATTCCCTCATACTACATTCATGTCCATGTAGCAGGCAACAAATCCTATTTAACTTTCTTTTTCTTGGAAGGTAAGACATTTCTATCATTGAAATGCTTCCTCTTCAACACTATGCCGCTTAGAAATTTCTTTATCCACTTATCGCCAGATACCCTAACTCATCTCTCTCCAGTTCAAAGTTCCACAGATCTCTAGGGCAGCGGGAAAATGCCACCAGTCTTTTTGCTAAAGCATAGCAAGAGTGACCTTTACTCCAGTTCCCAAAAAGTTTCTCATCGCCATCGGAGACGCCTGGTTTTCATTGTACATATCACTATCAGCATTTTGGTCAAAGTTATTCAACAAGTCTATACGAAGTCCCAAACTTTCCCACATCTTCCTGTCTTCTTCTGAGCCCTCCAAACTGTTCTAACTTTTGCCTGTTACACAGTTCCAAAGTCACTTCACATTTCAGTTACCTTTACAGCAGCAGCTCACTACCTCAGTACCAATTTAATGTGCTAGTCCGTTCTCACATTACTGTGAAGAAATACCTACGACAGTAATTTGTAAAGGAAAGAGGTTTAATTGACTCACAGTTTTGCATCGCTGGGGAGGCCTCAAGAAACTTGCAATCATAGTGGAAGACACCTCTTCATGGTGGGGGGCAGGAAACAGAATAAGCGCTAGCAAAGGAAATGCCAGATGCTTATAAAACCATCAAGACCTCGTGAGACTTACTCATTACCACGAGAAAGGCATGGAGAGACTGCCACCATCATTCAATTACCTCCACCTGGTCCCACCCTTGATACATGGGGATTATAGGGGTTACAATTCAAGGAGAGATTTGGGTGGAGACACAGAACCAAAGATATCACTTGGGTATTTTTATAGGGCATACTATTTATTAAGATAACTGCACCTGTATTTCGTATTTTTGCATCCTACCTCACAGTTAGAATACAGGCTAAAAGAACATTTTAACTCCTAAATGCCTTAAAACTACCTTAAATGCTACAACTTCACACCTGTAAATATATTTGTTTATCCCCCCACCTGAGGTCTACATACCAACTTCCTAATTCTGAGTTGCCTGTCCTATTTTCTAAAGCCTCCCTGCCAAACTTAAATGAATAGAAGATAGGAACCGTCTCTCTGCAGACCTATCACAATCACCCTGGTAGTTCCTTGGCTATGTGGAAAAGCCATCTGAGTCTCTCTGACCCCAGAGTCCTCATTTGTTACCATCATCTTAACAAGGATCATATTGCTCACTTGCAAGGAATACTATACCAGGACAAATTTATGTTCTCTATTCTTGAAAATATGTACTCTAGGAAAAGCAAGATACTATCATTGTCAATTTTAGATTTTGGTTTGTTTTCCTTCACACCAAGAAGTTAAATGTTTTCTTTCTCAAGATATCACTAGATAACTCAGCATAGCTAATTAGTAGAATATCCCATTCAGATGGTCGCCAAATCATGAATTCTCCCTCCTAAATGTCTCATTTAATTGAGGTTTGTATTTTCTCTCACCTGTACCTTCAACATATCCACGTAGCTCCCCTTCTCCATTCCTGTCTGCTACCCAATATCACCAAAATGCCTTTTCTAAGCTCAGACTGTGTCACTTCTTTGCTTATAAGCCTTTCGTGGCATCTCAAACAATTAAATCCCAAAATAATGCAAATGGAAGCTAGTCAGTTAACAGATGGGTCCGAGCTTCCAATCCATTCTGATTTGTTACCAGCACTCTATGCTCCCCTGTACTGAACAGGCTCCACATCCCTATCTCTGTGCTGCTGCATAAGCCACCTCCTCTGCCTCAGAAGCCCTCTCTCTCCTCTACCTGACCATTTCCTTCATTTTAAGAGGCACATTTTCATGTTTTTGAGGTGAAGAAAGTCTTACAGTTGATGTCAGAAGAAAACTGCTGCCTTCTAAGTAAGAGGTAGTTTTATCACATGAGTATATGTGAAATCGGCCTTACTTAGGAAATATCTGTTTATCTGATTATCATCTCAATTAAGTTATTTGCATTGACAGCACAAATGGATGAAATTTATTTAAATGTGTATCCTTAATTGTCTTGAAAATATCTTCAAAAAGATTACATTATGATGTGGCATTTAAATAAAAAGTTATTGGGAACATAGAAGAATGTTTTGTGCTTGGCAATGTGACCAGAGGCAACAGACCTTGCCAAATCTAGCAAACTTTTAGAAGCTGGTGTGACTGATTCATGCATCATGAGGGGTCATCTCTCAAGCAGCAAATATCTATCTGTCAGGAGTTTCCACTTGAATTTCAAGAAAAGCTACTTAATTTCCTTTAGCTGAGGAGAAAAATGCCACGTGTTTAACCCAACAGGAAATACAGATATAACCTGGTTTTCTTCCATAACCCTCAAAAATTATATTTTCAGTCCTAACAAGATTAAGATCAAAACTGTCAGCTATGGAAAGCCACATGGCGCTGCCTTGCTAAATACATGTAACTATTGATTACCAAAAGTGATTCAGAAGACTCTTAATTTCAATATGGAAAAAGCTAAGTTGCAAACTTAGAGTGTGATAAGAAGAAAGTACAAAAATATATGCTATTAGCAGGTTTTATTCAATGGTTGTATTCAGTCTAATGCTTCTTTTTTTTCTCCAAAACTTTTTTTTTCTCCAAAGCTGTTATTTGGCCAAAGATATATTGTTCAATTGATGACATCTTAGACTCAAGGAAATCTGACGTTTCATTTATGTCCTGGGCATTCTTATGAACAACTCTTAATTCTTATAGCATGTAACACAACAGATAAATGCTTGAGAAGATGGATGCTCATTTAATATGATGTGATTTCTATGCATTGCATTCCTTTATCAAAACATCTCATGTACCCCATAAATACATGCATCTACTATGTACCCACAAAATTAAAATTAAAAATTAAAAAAAAATTCTTACAGCAATGCTATGGAATACATACCCCACTTTAAAGATGGAAAAACCATGACTCAGGATGTTTAAGGCACTTGCCCAGGGTATATAGTGAGGAAAGTACTGAAGTACTTGAGTTTGGGTCTAATCTAACTCCAGTGCCAAAGCTCTTGACCATTATACTGTATGCCTCACTAGTCTTTCCTAGTACTAAGGCCACAGTTGACTCTGCTGAGAATGTGTTAGCTGTGTCTTCTGAATGCCTAACTGTCTGAATTAGTTGGCTTAATTATCAACAGAAGGAGGTCCAGTGACCCTAAGAACACATAGAATCATTAGCTGAGTGAATTCCTATGGCAATGTCAGCTTCAAAAGAAGGCTATCATCTTTTGGTCTCATTTATTCCCCCTATTGTAATGTTCCCAGATGATTAAGATTCCTTCTATGCAGGAAGCCATGGCTCATACTTCTTTTTCTCACTTGAACATAGCTAGATATATCATTATCAATAAATATGTATTTATTAATGAGTTCATCTTCAGTTTCTAAGGAATCAAAAATATACCTTGTTATTAAAATACACACACACACACACACACACACACACACACACACACTGAGAGAGAGAAATCTGGGTTTATTCCCATACCACACTATTGTTCAATGTATTTTGGGTTTGGATCCAACAATTAAAGATCCATCTATGGGTCTGCGTATTTCTTCCCATTACTCCCCTCCAACAATAAAAGTCATCATGATTTTAATTCAACAAATTACAATATCCCTTTTTTATCCCTGGAACATTCATAGTACCCACTGATCTTCTAAGGGCATGGCAGCTGGGACAAGGTGCCCCAAGAAGAGCGATCATGCTTCCTGCCTCCCTATCCACTGTCCATCTTCCTAGCATCTGAGTACTCCCTTCTCAGTCATCTGCCAAAGAAATCTGATGGGCAGCTGTCTCTGGGGGTGCTCAGAACCCATTCATGAAAGGTAGGAAATGGTATAAACAGACAAAAGCTATTTTAATGAACCGAACCTTTAGGGCTGAGCTATTTAGAACTGACTTCCAAACTTCAACAAAATACATTTTAGCTTTGGTTTGTTTTCATATTCTAAAGAACAATTGTGACAGTTTTGATCTTTATCTCCATGCAACTCTGCCTTCATGGATTGAGACTGACAGAAATTATCAGTGAAATTTCATAGCTATTGGGTGTTAAAAAGAATGCATACAGTAAGTAAACTCATTCTTGTGAGCAGAGAGCTCGACTTTTATTGGCTTCTGAAGTTAAAAGCTACTTAATAACCCTGTCTTTGTTTTTCTATGGATAGTATTTATACTCCAGAGTAGAAGTTAGGATAAAGCATTCCTTTAGAGATTACCTTAGTAAGCCTGCCCTGAAAATCCTAAGGACCTAGAACATGTTCTAAAATTATATTTCAAAATTTGATTTGTTAAGTTTTAAACGTCTAGCTCTAACCTTATATCCCCCCATTTTGAGCTTTAACCACTATTCGGTATTTATGGAAAACGGCTCTAAGTTAATGAAAGAGAATATATACCATTAAAAATCTATATGCTGATTAGATTTATAGAGCATAATTCAATAATTTTTTATAAAGTAATAAAAACACTTGCCAACTCTCATGAAAAACAACCATATGTTTTGGTTTGAATAATGAAAATGTTTTATAAATAAGCTCCAATTATGGTCTGCATTATTTAAAAAGCATTGAATCTTTTCCTCTTCCAAGCACATTTTTTCTCTACTTTTTGAGGCAGTCTTAATAATTTACATGTAAATTTATAATATTTCCAGGATTTTTTTAACCACAAAAAAGACATTCTTTTTTTTTTCTTTTACTTTCCAGTGTTTCCTAAAAGGCCATTTTTCAAGTTAGATAACTAATACATCAATTATGAGAGCATTTTACCCTTATAAGAACTACTTTTATCTGTGGATTTCAAAGTAAATTAAATCATAAGCACAGATTATCAAATTTAAGGACAGATTCATTCCACAAATTAATATGCCCATTTAAATTATATGAAAATAAAACTTTTGATATATTTTATATATCCCCATACCACTTATGTGTAAGTATAAAATGTTGCCATATTCTTTCTGGAAAACAACTTGGTAATATGTATTAAGAGCCTTAAAAATGTGCTTGCCCTTTGACCCAAAATCTATCATAAGGACACAATCACTAAGGCTTACCAAAATTTCAATACGACTATTTATTACAGTGCTATTTACAATAGTAATAAACTAGAAATATCAGCAATGTTTAACAATGTCAGCCTGGTTAAGTGGCTTATGGTCAATCCATTTGATGGAAACTGTACAAACATTAAAATTAAAGTTTTAAAAGAACATTTAATGAAATGAAGAAATGCTTATGAAAAACGTTAAGTCAAAAAAAAGCAAAACTGTATACCCTACTTTTTGACAGTTTTACAAAATTGGAATGATGGTCTGTATACTATAAATGGACAAGAATGGGCACACAAGAAATAGAAGAAAGCACACAAAATATTAACCTCGGTTTTCTTCAAGTGGCAGGATTACGAGTCATTTAAAAGTTTCTCTTTGTTTTTTCACATATTCTTCAATGACTATTATTTTTATAATCAGAAATGTTATTAAAAATAGTGTTGTAAAAAGTATAGCAAAAAAGAGTTATAGCTGAATAAATAATATTGAAGAGAATGACTTACTGAGATAGAAAGTTGTTTATATATAAGCCTAAAAAGGTATGTCAAAAACATTTTGTATAATATACTCCAATTTTTATTAAGTATATATATAAATTTGCATAGAAAAAAGTTGGAAGAATATATTTATATAAAATATAAATAGGAATTATCCTGAGGTTGCAGGAATATAGACAAGTGATATCGTCTAAAAAGACTGCCTTTAGACAACTTTTCATTGCACAGTCTCATCAGGGAGACTTTTGCATACCTATGCATGTACTTTTTATTAATAATATGTATCCTACTATACTAATAATCTATACACATTATGAATTATACACACAAAAGTGGAAATATTAAGAGGAGATTTAAAATACAAATAGAAATTTTCATATTTCTTATTTCCAACAGATGGTCTTAGAATGTGGACACTCCATTTTGGAGAGCAAAGATCTCAAAGAACTAATATTATGAATATGATATATTCTCTCTTTTTTAATAATAAAATATTTCAAACATACTGAAAAGCACAGAAAATACTACGACAGTAACACTATCCAGATTTAACAAAAGCTAGCATTTTGCCTTATGTGCTTCAGACCTTTTTTTTTAAATAAAATAAATTTATGCAGATTTAACTATTCCTGCTGCTTGCTCCTATGAGGAAACAACTATCCGAAAGTTGTAATATATTCTTCATCACTTTATCATTATACTTTTCAGCATATCCATGTACCCACAACAAAATAGAAGTATCTAGTGATTTTTAAACAATTGTGCAAGATCTGCACATGTGCCCCAGCACTTAAAGTATAATAAAAAAAATTACAAATTCTTTCAAAGTGCTTTTGCAAATTTTCTTTTTTAATCAACTACATGTTTCTGAGATGTATCCATGGAAATACATGTAGGTCTAATTAGTTCATTTTAACCACTGTATAGTATTATTCATTATATGATTTTATAATTTATATTTTTATTTCATAATTGACAGACATGTATGTTGTTTCCAATTTTTTATCATTTCAGTACTTCAGTGAATAGCCTTAGACAGGACTCCTTACACATATGAACAAATGTTTCTTTATTATATACACTTAGACTAGGAATTGCTGTGTTACAGGTATGCTCAACTTCAACCATATTACATATTGCCAGATTTTTTCCAAAGGGGTTGGATGATTTATACTACCAGCACTAATAAATAAATGTGTGTGTATACATACATACACATACACACAGTCTAATATTTTTTATCATTAATATACATTGTAAATATAATATCTTCTTCCAGTCTGCAGCTTGTTTCCCAGTTTGCATTTAATTTAGTCTAATTCATCAATCTTTCCCAATGTGCTTTGTATCTTTTATTTAACATATCCTTCTCCTTCCCATTTTTATATAGACATTTTCTACATATATCAAAATTCATATAAAAAATTCTTAAAGTTAAAAAATTTAATTCTAAAAGTTAAAAAATTTTTCTTTTTTACACAACTGAAATGTACTTTTGCATATGGTATGAGATGAGAAATCTCCACATTTACATAAATACCCATTTGGCCCAACAATATTTTTTAAATTATGAATCCACTGAAATCCCATGCTATCTCTGCAGAGTGTCCAATGCCCATTTGTTTTGGGGCTTTCTGTTCTTTCATTGGTCTGTTGTTCTGCCTTTTAACCGATATTCAAATGTCTTAATTACTATACCTTTACAAAAGGCTTTAAGGGCTTCCAAAATGAGTTTCCCCTTTTAATCATCTTCAAATCTACCTTGACTATTTTTTATTATCTTCCATGCAAACTTTAGGATCAGCTCTCCAGCTTCTGTCCACCCTTTTAGTGGGTGAACTATTTCTACCCGCAGTTTACTCCCAGAATGAGGAGAGCAGCATGCCATTGCTCCAGCAGCTTTCATGGCCTCTCAGTACTGTACTCTGTTGCAAGTTCAATCCACTAAATCCTAGGGAGTTGACTAATCATGCATTGTTCCTTTTACTCAAGGTTTTCTTCCTTAAAATAGTTTCTTTTTGTTAAGGGAAATACAGTTGCATAAATAATTTTGACATCATTCTTTGGTTTTCTCTCTTTCTCCCCACTATATGAACATTCAACACACCCACACCCCACTCAAGAAGTGATCATCTACTTTTTGAAAAGCCTTTGAATTGCGAGCCAAGTGATTATGTATTTTCCAAACCCCAAAGCAGAATGCATGATTTAACCTATGGTCTTACGATTAGGAGAATATATGTAATAAAAATGGACCTTGAGAAATCCAAGATGAGTTGTTTTCCAAATTACATTCATTTAAATTTTAGTGAGACTAATCATTGTGTCATGTTAAAGGTAGCTCTCTCACAGAAGAAGGAAACAAAAACGAAGAGGAGGGGAAAAAGGCAACCTCATTTTTTGCTTATCAAATTCAAGATTTTTCTCTGAAAGATTTTTCTCCTGTGAAATATTTGATTTATAAATGTATATAAATAGTACATTATTTTTAGTTATTTATTTATATCTGATATGTAATTTATTTTAAGAATTATATTGGAACTCATGTTAGCTGAGTATAACTATATTAATCACTTCATTGTGTACCTCAACAAGAGAAAAAAGACCAGAAGAAATCATGTTTGCTATTGCTGTTATTATTATCATTATAAGGAGATCATTTCTAGCATAGATCTCTATTGTCTTTTTATACTACTTGCCCTGAAAATTGCTAAGCAGTAATTTCTGGACCAAAAACATTGTGCTAAGAGATGGGAAGTTTCAGGAAAAAGATAACCTGGTTGTCACGATTTCAAGAAATTATTCCCTAACAGGTTCCTGTGGGACCAACCCTATGCCTGTGGAGTTTTCAGCCAAAAGGTGCCAGGATTGCAGTCCAGGATGTTTGTGGGAACTTCTAGTCTTTCTGAAATTTTGTTATCCTGGTTTTTTACTTTGGGGAGGTGAACCTCTTGGACAATCACTGAGAATTTTAGAAATCTTGTTCAGTGTGTGTCCTTAACCCCTTGAAACCCACAGCCAAAGGACACCAAGCAACAAAAAGATGAAGGGGAATTAAGAGGGAAATCAAGATCAGAGTGGAGCAAGGGAAGGGCAATTTTGCAAGCTGTAGGCCTGTCTGACGTGGTCGCTTTGTAAACTTAATCTGGTATTTTTCTCTTCTCTTTTCACTTTTCCCTTTTCTCTTCCCTTCTCTTCTCTTCTTTCTTGTAAAGCCTTGAGGAGAGAGTTTGCCCAGCTTAATTCTAGGCCAGGGCACCGAAGCTGACTAATCTTTTGACTGGGCTTTGCAGCTGCAAGAGACATAGACCATATCAGGCTTCCACCCAGCAAGTATGAGAGCCTATAATCATTCCAGGCAAGTGAGGGTCTAGACCAGGCAAGTCAGGCTAGGGGCAGGGCAAAGAGGACAAACCAAACAGGAAAGCTATGTGTGAGAGTGTGTGTGTGTGTGTGTGTGTGTGTGTGTGTGTGTGTGTGTGTTTGTAAAGCTACATGTCCTGTTCTTCACTAACTTCAGTTTCTCGGGAGGATGTTTCTCTGTCAACATTAATATCAAGCACTTGAGCACAAATAAAAGTTGGTTTTATGGAAGGCATTTAAATGGATGCTAAAATGAATCTCTAGAAATCCGACTGTCCAAGCCCAGGTGGAAACTCATTGTCTGCAAAGTGGGGCACTTATGCCAGGAATTCCTAGATTATCAAAAAATATCCAAACAGCTCTATTTCACATTCAAGTAAGTAAGAGGACCAATAAAGCTTTCTCTCCCTTAAAAGTACTAGCATTTTACAACTGTAAAAGGCTCCACCATAGTCTATATGAAACCCTGATTGCACATGAAATGCCCAGTTAAGCTTGGGGGTTTGGCCACACTGTAATCTTGCTACAGTACAGGCCACATATTATGAAATTCAGCTTTCAGTATTTCAGACTAATTAGAGAGGCACCCAGTAGCACTATGCGGGTTCTGTCAGCATTTCCACTATAAAACCCCCTTTTCTGGGGTTTATAACTTAGCCAATAAAAGATAGCCCCAGGCTGGAATGTGCCACGCAAAAAAAAAAAAAAAAAGTCAACCCAGGAACAAGATTTTTTGTTTTAAACTAAATTTCATTAAAAATAAGTTCTTGTAAGAACAGAGCAATAAAAATATGCCGGTTTCATTATTTCTGACATTTTCAACTCCTTTCTTTGTTTAAAAATAAAAAAAGGAAAAAATAAATTCATTTTCCAGGCATCAGGTCTAGGTCTCTTTTGGTTGGTATGTATTTTAATGAAAAATATTTGAGTTATTGGGGCTTCGAAGAAACTATTGCCTGCCACACACTAGTTTTGTTTCACAGTGTGGGTCTAAGAGTTAACCCAGCTCAAACCAATTTGGAAATAGAGTGTACAATGCATTGAATCATAGGGATATTGATGGTTTTCCATGATTAACACATGTTAACCACTGTCACATTGTAGAGTGAAATTCTAAATACTAGTAGGGCTTACTGAGGGCAAAGCTTTGGGATGACACTAGTGTTTTACATTATCCATTAGTGCTTATAAATGACAATTCCATTTTATACATCTTGGCAACAGGAAATGGGGAAAGTATAATTTCCATATACTTAATATTATACAGCCTTATGTACAAGTAAAATTAAACATTATCTCCTTAGCTTTAGTTTCATTTATTTTATCCTTGCTAATTATAATTGTGTCTTCTTTGTAGACATTTTATCTTAAAATATTAAAACAGCATGAGTATTCAAATTCAGCCAAAAACCAAAAAGAAAGTAAAGGGTGGGAAAACCAATATGTCTTGAACAATTACTCTTATGCCTGCCAGTGTTTTAGGTGCTTAATATGTGTGCGCTCAATAAAAATTCACAGCAATCTCATGAAAATAAGGTCCTGGGAAGTTAAATAACTTTACCTGTAGTCACAAAGTTAATTGACAAAGCAGATATTCAAAGGCAGTGTGTCAAATTCTAAAGACTGTACTCTTTCTGTTATCATTTACTGTAGAGTTGACTTTCTCCTCCTTAAGTCCATTTATTGTGAGACTATTGCCTAGTACATTTCTTCAGTTTCTACCCACAATAACTCTTAAATTACCCTGGCTTCTAGTTGGCAGAACTTTCTAGTCTTAAAGAAAATGGTCAGAGTAGAGCTTAATTTCTGAGCATTAGATTTCCAATGTGCTCTACTTTCATGGCAACTGCAATAACATGAAGAATCAGAAAGGCTCTTCCAGAGAAATGCAAAGGGCCCCTTCCAAGGAAACTGTCAAGATTCTCAGGTTCACTCAACAGAGAATTAAAGGCAACTTTGAATACTCCAGAAAGGGGCTATCTAAAAGTCCATGTCAGCCTGGCCAACATGGTAAAACCCCATCTCTACTAAAAATACAAAAATTAGCTGGGGTGGTAGCACACACCTGTAATCCCAGCTACTGGAGGCTGAGGCAGGAGAATCGCTTGAACCCAGAAGGTGGAGGTTCCAGTGAGCCAAGATCGTGCCACTACGCTCCAATGTGGGTGACAGAGCAGGACTCCGTCTCATAAATAAATAAACACATAAATAAATATCCATGTGAGCCCTTTTATAGACAAGAAGTTAAAACCGGTTCTCTCTTTATTAAGGTACATTTATTTGCAATATGGTTGACTTCAAGACTTCCGACTTGAGTTACTTTATGCTTTTTTTGCAACTTAGCACTGAGCTGTACCTCTCTATAGAACAAGCTGCATTTGCACCTTTAGAGGCCAATGCCACATGCACCCTCCTTTTGTCCATGTATATGATATACACTGGGAAGAATGACTGGAAATGACCTGGGGAGCCCTTAATCTGCCAGATGATTGGCTCTTGGCCCCACTGATCTCTGCCCTGGTGTGAGAAGGAGCTGCAGGTAAGGGCCAAGAGGCTGAAAAGACGTCTCCCTTGCTACCAACCTACCTTTCCATTTCAACCCATGCCATTGTTCTATCCAACTACAGCCCTTGCCACAGGGATGATATTTGTGCCATCTACATATAAATGAAAGAAGTAAAGGGTACCTCCAGCAAAAATGTCCTGAATTTTGTCTATTTAAGTAAGAGCCTTAAAGGAAAACCACATGCTTTTAATGGCTTTTAACTGGTTAAAGAGAATAGTGAGTTGCCTCCCAGAAGCTTGAGAACAGAACTCCTTTCCTTCCGGATTTTTTTCTTGGTTAACCAGACTAGGGAACAAACAAGTTGTAAAATATTTGTTAGGCTGTGAAGCTTAACAAAGAAATGTTAAACAACACTGATGATAATATTGATTTCCTTCTCTCCATTCCTGCTTACTCAGAATGACTGTCCTTGGCTTGTGGCTGTTTGGGAATATGCAAAGTCTAGAAGAAAGTGGCCCTCACTGACCACTGGCTGCAGTCAGTTCCGCTTAAAAATTCCCTGGCAAGGTCAACCCACAATTCCTGCCTCTGGTTACACAGATTCACTAAGGTACTTTATACATGCGTATGCACACATTTGTCCATTCAGGCCTGCTCAAGAAACACCCAATTTACCAAAATCAGATTTAAAGGAAAGAACATTTACAGTAATTTATCCATGTTAAAAAAGTTCTCCTCTGCTTAGTAAAAGGAATCATGGCAGGATTCCTCAAAATCACACATTTCAAATGATTCCACTCAACAGCTCAGCAAAACATCTATAATGCAAAATGAGGAAATGAAGTCTAAATATACATATCATATCTCCCAAACTGATTACAGTTTTTCTGAGATACATATTCCATTTTAAATTCTTGAGAAAAAAATATAAGTATAAAATTCAAGGGCCTACTATATTTAATTTTCTTGACAATTGCCAACAGTATGTGACACGGTGCTTTTTATAGAACCAGAGCTCAGAAATACTCTGTGACTGAATGACTTAAGGCTTGCAGCACATGGCTCAGTGCCCATTAGGATCATAAATTACTTGAGTAATGCTAATTATTTTTTGCCTTCAGTGCTCATGATCAATATATTTGTGTTTGATATTTTTTTAACTTTAAATGTATTTCTTGGCATATATTAAATTTCTCAACAGTGAGCACAAGACCAAGGGCAGAGACCAAGCATGTCTTGTTTTTCATTGTTTCCTCTGCCCCAGCCCAGTGAGGAGCACACAGTAGGCCCTCAATGAAAATTACTTAAATAAGCAACTGGATCATTGAAAATATCTGCCTTTACTAAGGCAGATTTAATATACCTGCATGTATATTCCACAGCATTGCTTTGAAACTCTTTTCTCTAAAAAACCTATGAGTTGCAGAGAAATTGCTGGGGGTTCTTCTAACATAATGAGTTCATAGGGACATGGTTAATTACCGCCTGCTCCATAGCTATCAGATTTGCATTCCAGAAAGAAGACCCACGTAAAAGAGCTCTCCAACTTCAGAACGCTTAAAAAGCCTAATTGCATGAAGTTAATAATACTCTGTTGAGTAATAATTTGCTACCTGACTTTAATTGATGAAAGGTTAAAATAAAATACTAGTATGTTAAATAAAGTGCCAACTAAACAACAGTTCCGCAAAACTCAGATTCACCACGAGTTAAATTCTAAACCTCCTTCTTTTGATTAGCATTTTCTCCATTTTTCAGCATTGCTACTGCAGACTAGTGACCTGGACAACTCACTCTCAGTCTTCGCACCCATTCACTCTCCTTTGCACCCCCCTTCCCCCACAGCTTAAATCTTCTCATCAGGGACACAGGCTAACTCCCTTGCAGGCCCTATGGAAAGCAAGCTCCTACAGGGAGGAAAGAAAGAAACGAATGTCACTAGATTCCCCAAGCATGTGACCTTGGATCCAAGAGAAAACATTTCAATTTTCAGACCACTCTCTTCCACTAACCCACAGGTCTGTGGGCTACACTCTGTGCTAGCCACTTTCCTGTCTGGCTGTAAGTCTTTGCTTCTCTTCCTTAAGTGAAAGAGCAAGAAAAGAAAGAAAAAGAAAAATGTCTGAAATTGTAAGGACACAGATAACAAGGAAAGGGAGTATTCAGTAGTTCCGAAGTTTTTTAAATTTCAGTTTTTTCTTCTTCCTTTTCTTTCTCCACCACCCCACCCCCCACCCCCCAGGAGTTATTCTGAAGTTTTACTTTGCTTTCCGGCTCTGCACTGAGCTCTCACTTCCCAGCACTCATCAGGGATGATCATAAGCCACACTCCCTCAATAAAAGCAAATAAGGAAACACCTTTCCTCTACCATCCCGACCACATATGTGTGTAGTGAAAGTGGGAAGGAGAGACCATAATATATGTCCTAGCAGCACAAAAGCACACCCTCCATTTTGCATATATATTTACCCAATGTCACCTAGGGGGTCCCATGTGCTTCAATTGCTCATTTATTCTTCAACCTTGGATAAGGAGATGAGGGAGGGGAGGACAGACAGACCTATAGATGACAGATCTGTAGACAATGTTGTTAGCATGCCAGATCTTATTACAGGACCGTGGGAGGTCATGTACGCCACATCCAGACTCCATGGGGACCACCACATTTAAAACAAGATAAAAAAAATGTGATGTGGGGGAAAAAAACCCTCATGGGCAGCCTTCAAAGGCAGAGACAGGTTGTGACTGGATTAACATTTATTGACTGTTTAAGCCTGCTTTTTTGCTTCAGGACAGAGATACACGAGTTTAATTGCAGAGGCTGTTCTGCCAACTGATCACCAGAGCGGCAACCAAAGCTTAACTAATCGGTCCTTCATTAGCGAAAAGTCTCTATTACAAAACAAATTAAGCATGCTCTGATCCTAACCTACAGGTCCAACGGCATTACGGCAAAGTTTAAGCTGTTAGAGCCGTGAAAAACTTATTAAGGGTTAGCGCTGAGATAGCACTTGGCTATTGATTTTACAATACACAGGTATTATGATTTATGGAGTGCTGGTGTCACTCTAACAAGCTGAAGGACACACAATATCATCTCCAGCATCATTAAAATTCAGAAGCCTCCAGAACTAACTCATCAACCACTGTGCATTGTCACAGACTACGCAGCCGGGCCCCAGCTTCAAAACGTCCAAAGCTTTGAGACAGTCACCTCCTTGCTTGCTTGGCAATCGGAAGTATAGAGCAGCCCCCTCAAAATGCCCTCAGTGCCTTCAATTAATAATCAGAGCCTATTTTCACCCGAGTTGTAAAATACATTTTGTTGTTTAATTTTGGCTTTTAACACCCAGAAGTATCTTGTGCATATCTACTGCACACCTGTTTCAGAAAGAAAGACTATACACCAAGGCAGTATATAACTCAGGCAAGGATCTAGACAAACCATGCCCCAAAAAAAATTACTTTATTTTTTTTTAACGCATAAAAAGCTGGCAGAAGCAGCTGTGGTAATCCATCAATAGATATTCAATGAGCACCAATTAGGTTCAAGTCATAGTAATAAGAGTTAATCGTTATTAAGCATTTCCTGTATTCCAGAATTGTTCTGTCCTTTTATTTTATTAATACAGTTAATTCTCACAAAATCCTTTTAAGTGAAAAGCAGTTTTTTATCTTCTTCTTACTGATGAAAATACAGGCACACAGAGAAGCTAAGTATATAGCTGAGGGGCAGAACAGCCAATATTTCAAAGTAAAAAGTGAGGCAGTTTCACTTCCAGGCACTGTCCTGGGCCACTTCCTAAATGTAACGATCATTTCTATTAGCAAAAGCTGCATCTTTTCAACTAATTTCAATGTCTACAAGTCTGCAACTTGAGGATGTTTCCAGTTAAATCGAATTTAACAGTTTAAAAAATATTGATCATTAATTTTGTCTAAAAATCTTTCCATACAGTTTTATTGAAACATCCTTCAGTTATTTTCTGAGTTACATAATCACAATGAGTATATTCTCGCAGAGTACCTATCTTCTGTGCCTATAATTATTTTTGATACTTTCATTTATTTACATGTTTCTACTTGGCATAAAATGATAGATAAATTAAGCACATAGCACGTTTTTCTTTCTTTTCTTTTTTTTTTAAACATAATTTCCCACTCCCGACCTCAAACTAAGGCCTGTACTGAATTTTTTACAAGCATCTGTGGTATTTACAGTCAATGTTGGCATAAACAAATTAAATTACAAACTTCTAACTTAGCTTTATGTATGTATTTTTCCATAACAATGTTTACCAAAGAGTGGAAATAAGCAAGCGATGTGTCTATATTGTATCTGAAGCTAAAGAATTTGGGGATTGGTGTAGCTGAAGACTCTTCTTTCAAAGTTCCCTCACCCTTGGGTTCTGGGACCCCAAAACATGGCCCTTGGAACAGTGTTATAATTTTATTATTGATTCATATTCAACTTTATAACATCAGATAATTTTCTGTTTAATGTGCATAGTAAAACATTTTCTAAATTTTATTTGAGGTTTCTTTTCCCATGTACTTCACACGCATTATATCCCTATTAAAGATTGCTCCAATTCTTACTAGCCATTTTTTCAACTTGAAAGGTTATTAGATTTCAAATTCTGCTTGTCATTTCTTCCCACTGTTCTGGTGTCTTTCATTATCTAAGAGCCCAAGAATTTCATAGATGTTACAGATGGATATCTGGCATCTATTTGCCTAGCCAATATTGAGTTAGGAAAATCTTCTCCTTTGTTATCCATCCATCCAGGTAGCTTTCCTCTGCTTCTCAACGTAACTTGGCAATATGAAGGGGTCTCCATGGTTCTGATTATCTTTGGATCATGCTGGTCCTTTAACTCAAAGTGCACTTCCCTCCACTCTCCATCTATAAAATCACAATTCATTATTAGTGGTAGGGATCAAGAGTTATCCCTTCCTGGAAACCTTCTGTGATTCCTTAAGTTAGAATTAATCACTCTATCCTCATTTGTTTCCGTGTTAGCAACTTAATTTTGACTGAATCAAAAGTCTCACCGAAACGAAGTTGTATATGAAATCAGAGTTTTGCCCAAGCGCAGTTTTGTTACATTTATTCAACTATTCCCTGGGAGTTTAGAATCTTCCATAGTATTAATCTCTAATATTTTAGTCTTGTTTTCATGTCTTGCAAGTATTGTTTTTCTGATCTTCAGCCCTTTTGGTATTAATTTAGTCAAATTTGTTGCTCAATACTTTTCTCTTTCTCACATAAGCCATGAGATAGAATTTCTTGTGTCCTTAGTGGTACTTCTTTTTAAAATATGCACCTCTTCTGAACTCCTTTGTCCCATGAGATATGCCTAAATGTGACTTCAGTCTGACATTGATCCACAAGATCCTCAAAAGCTGGTGGAGACCTCAGCTATAAGCTTAATACAACCTCTCATCTTATAGATAAGAAACTAATCTGGGGAAGACGGAAGAGACTAACTCCAAGTCATCTTGCTAGAAACAGTGCCCTGTTTCTAAACCTGAGAAGAGCAAATCGACCACATCTAAATGTGGAAAAATAAAATCAACCATAATGGTTCTGGTCACGCGGAGTTAACTTAAATAAGCCTTTACACAACTGTGGGCTCTGTCCTAGTGGGGTCATCTTGACAATCCTCCTAAGCTTCCTGACTTTGAATTCTAAAATTAATACATATTCTATATTTGCCTGAGTTTCTTTCTATCCTCTCACAGCCTTGACCTCTAAATTTATCTCACCTTCACCAAGGCAGTCTTCATCCTCCAAAGCTTCCCCTATCCCCCTTCCTCAGGCAGAGCAAGCCAACACATCTGATGAAGCTTGCTCAGTTTCTGTACATAACTTCTCATTCCATGAACAGCCTACAATCTTCACACATGGAATGTTCTTCTCTCCAGCATAGCCCATCACAATCCTAAACTTCATTCACAATTCACCTCAAAGGCCAACTCATATTCTGACCACATTCAACCTCCACTCTTAGAATTAGTTGTTTAATCGGCTTCCTTTAACAGTACCTTGCTTTTGCCTCAGTGCTAGCTCTTACCCCAATCTGTTTTCTATTAGAATTTTTTTTTATTTATCATTTACTAGACTGCACTCTCTGAAGACAGTTATTTTCCTTTAGGCACTGAGTGACTTCACAAAGCATGCCCTAAATAAATGTTTGTTGAATAAACAAATGAATGACGAGAAAGGCATTTTGAATATCTATTGCCTATTCTACACAAATAGATCTACCTAAAACTCCAGATATGTCTTGTTAGTCAAGGCTTTTAAAATGTAATTTTTTTCTAGAACGGATGGCATAAAGGAATTCCATGATGCATAAAAACAAAGTATGTTATGACATGTTTTATATATTGTGAATCAGTATTGCTATTTCTAAACATGATCTAAACTTTATATTCAATTATGATCAATTGTAATTGCTCTTTTTGGAGGGTAATTGCTCTTACCCTCTTTATCTGAGATGGCAGGAAGAGACAGATTCAACACCTACAGTCTCTCTAAAAATAGATAACTTCATAAAAACTATTAGGAAGCAGCTTCTTAGTTGATATTTAGACAGTTTCAGCCCATTCCCAAAAGATTCAAATGAGGACAGAAAAAAATCATTCATTCCTCTAGATGTTTTATCTAAACAAAGACACATATTTAAATATCACGAAACACCACTGTAGCTGCTGGGATATTCTTTTTTCTCTTTAAGGCACAGTCAGATTAGTCAGATTGTGTCCACACCATTAGGTCAAGGGTGTTCTCACACCAAGCCTAGATGTGTCTTTGCTTCTCCTCATCACTTATAACTTGTGATGTCACCCTTTCACTCCTCGAATAAATCCAGTATCAGCCCCAGCCCATATAAATCTGTTCTGCCCCTTTGCTTCTGTCTTCATGTACAGCATACTGTAAATAATCATAATGGAGTGGTGTAAGTAGTTCTGTGGTACACTGGAGACCCCTATTGGTGAGACTCGGACAATGAATTCAGAGCCTGACATCCTAGCGAACAGAACTGGATCCGCGTCTGCTGGGCTCCTTGGGGTTCCGGTAGTGCAGAGCGCGATGCCTTTAGCAATTTTTGCACATTGATTAATCAGTTTATGAAAGAAAATGTGTGTGTGTATTTACTGTACTTTGTGTTTGTACGATGACATCACTAAATAAGAAGGCAGCACAAATGACAAGAAAAACAATATGTGACCCCCTGTAATTTTAGGGCAATTCATTTTCAGTAGACAATACACAGTAAGGATACATGCAGCATTGCTGTTATATAAATACACATTGATCAAAATACGGCAAAGCATTCACACAGTTCAAAACTCTAAGTGTTAGATAGTAAAACATAGACTTTATGTCCACCTTTAAAAAGTATATCCTATGCTTTTTAAGATTTCTAAGATAGAGTTTAATAAATAACTAGGCTTTTTCAGGGCCCTTAAAAGGTACCTTGCTTAATTTAAACTAAGAGTTACTTGTTTGGAACCTCTGAATGTTTAAAATTCTGATTTCAAATAATAAAGGAAAAATTAATTTACAATAAAGGAAAAATTAATTTGTAATAAAGAAATGGCTACGTCTTTTCTTTATTATATTAGTTTGTTCAATGTGCATATTGAAATTAGTTTGACTGCTTAAAAGATGAAGGAGCTACATTTTCTATTGTAAGTATAATGTAAAAGGTAGTATAGAATGCCAAATGTATCATAAATCATTCATTTCAGGTGGTAGGACTGTCTGAGAATGTTATTTTGTAAATGTTTCCTAGTGTTTTTCCTCTTTATTTTTCACAGTTACCTTTAAAATAAATTTTTAAAAGAATAATGGCGACATGAATGAGCTATTTCAAATAGTTGTTTTAAAGACAGTAAAAATTCCTACCCTGGCCACACTGTTCTAAAGAAGGAAAACTCATCACTTACCAGATGAAAAACGTCTTTGTGCTTAGACTTGAAATGTCTGTATCCCATAATTGATATATTAATATAATATAAACTTAATAACATTAGACAAAAATAATGCTAACAGAAAAATTCTAGAAAAAATCTACAGACAGTTCTTGATCACCTTTGCTATTGGTTTTGGTAATATTTTCATACTTGTTTTCTTCTCCATTTTCTTTCAAACTAAATTGCTATTTCTTCTGCCTTCTTTCTACTTTCTCCTCAACACATACACACACACACACACACACACACACACACACACACACACAAAATCTCCTCCTCAAAATGCAATCCTTGCCTTGCCTTTAGCTGACGCTTCAAGCACGGAAGAGAGCCTGAGTGTAGAGTATAAAAATCTGATACCAGTGAGCTCAGCATAAAATACAAAGTCCTGTTCATACACTGTGATCATTCGGTGATCATTTATTTCTTTGCTGCCCATACCAGCCTATCCCACATGCACGTGTAATTTATTTGTGTTGACTTCCTAATCTTATTTGAAATGGAGAAAATATTTTTACTCTGCTACATGCAACTGCTGGTAGTTGCAAAGCTCAGACTTAATCCCTCATGCTGAAGCCTGAGAGGGGAGATGTTTGGGAAAAGAATGTGGACCGTGGTCTTATGAGATCTGAGCTCTCCCTTTAGGAAACACATTCATCTCCTTCCCTCTAAAGGTCCCAAGTGAATGTGGCCTAATAGAACCAGCACAGAAGCAGTGCATTTTTGGTGTAGAGTTCTGAGAGTGTAACTAGGGTAGGGGTGGGAGGTTGGAATTTTAAAAAGGTCAGAAAGCTACAGGGCCTAGTGATGTAGACATCAGAGAAGGGAAACCCCTAAATTCTAATCCCAGCACTGATGCCTCTGTCACCACCTTTCCTGGATGTTTTTTAAAAAGGTAATTTTCTTGGAATATATGCACTATCTTAACTGCTGGAGTTAATAACTGAATAATAATTTTTAAATATAGTGTGCTCGAGGCTACGTTCTGTGATACCTTCCTGGGCGATCCAGCAAAGCACAACAAAGTACACTTCTGGAATGCACAGTTGGAGCGAGATAATGATCCCACAAATAACAGACTTAATAACATTTCTACCACACTCTCCTGGCTCTTGACAACTGTTTTATCCAGCTCAGAGAGGTGCAGAATGAGTGCCCTGTACAGGCAGTATTTCTGCAAACTTTAATGATAAAAGGAAATAGTATTATAAAGAATAAAACCACTTTGTTCAGAGGAAAGAACAAAGGGCAAAAGTCAGAAAGTTCAAAGAACAAAATGATCCAAGCTCTGCCATAAGTGGATTTTATAACCTCTTTCTTTGTTTTGTTTCTCCTCACCTATCGAGTGGGCATTATAATTCCTCCCCTGAAACTGTGTTATACATGAGAATCAAGGGAGATGATATATGTAAAAGTGCTTTGAAAGGCTACAAGCCCCATCTCCCTGTGTGGGATGATTATTATCCTTACTACTGTCAAAAAATGCCAGTGCCGCTCAGTGCTATTAGCAAAATCCAATTCCTTTTGTTTGAGTTTTGCCTATAGAAAGCAATAAAGTGGAATAAATATCCATTAGTCAGTAGTCAACATATACTGGAACAGCTGAAACACCAAATCTTTTTAGTCTGAAAGTAGAATGCTAAACTAATGTTGTTTCAGGAGTTGTGGGGGAACGAGGGGGAGGCATTGCTGAGTTGAAGTGGGGAGTAGATTGGGGAGATGCAGCTGCAATAGCGCAAAAAAAGCCTCTTTTTCCTCCCAAGAAAACATCTCCATTACATTCCATTCAATCTAATTACGCATAAGAGAAAAGTCAGAAAGAAGGGTCAGCTTGAATGGAGGCCTGTTATTGGTCAGCATTAAGATGATATTTATAGAAAACATAATGCAATACATTTTCCTCTGCCACACATTTCTTAATAATAGCAATTTGCCCACCAGCTAACCACCTCAGCATAAACACTGGAACGCTTCTGCTGAGTCTCCGAAAGCCTACTTGTCTGCAAGTGCACAATATACAAGGAACACCACCATAAAGCTCTGTGCCACTGTTCAATGCGAACAGTCCTCAGGTCCTGCTGTGACTTGGCACACCCCTCTGGACAGCTGGAGACTGGAGAGGAGAGGCTGCTGCCAATAACCCGTGACAAGGGATTTTCAAGCAATGTTCTAGAAACCAACAGTCCTGTGCTTTATTATTTCACGGGCAGATATTGCTATGAGCTACGTAGAGATATATTACAGTGCAGTGTACTGTCTATTTATACCCGATATGATATACAATAAAACACTCCAATGCTTTCCCAATCCCATTTGTGAGCTCCAGCAAGGAAAAATAGGAAGACAATTTGCCACAGCCTCATGTTATGCCTAATATAATTTTGGAAATCAGCTATTGCCCCAAACAACATTTTATTACATGCATCAAAAAGATTTAACTTGCCAGGGGTCACATAAGTGAACTCAGAATGTGCTTCAAAGCTGAGAGACACTAGAGATAGATGGTTTATTGTACATCTCATTTCTTCCCCTGCCCCCAAGATCGCTTGCAATGAAATGCAACCAGAGATCATTAAAAAAAGATTGCTCATTTTATGTAGCTTGAATATATAAAATGGTAGTTATCTCAATTCCAGTGGCAAGAATGTTTGGAAGACAATGCCAAGAGATAAACGAAAGTGAGTTAAATCAGGAAGACAGGCTCCGTAGCAATTAGTCTAATGTAATATAATTTTTAATGTAAAGAAGCTACATTTTCTAATTTTCACTAAAAGCCCTAGGTGCTGAATGGGTTATAATAAATGCATGCAATAAAAAACAGGTACACTCATCTTATAAAGTAGCCTATTAACCAGACTGCTAGTGCTGCAAAATCCAGTACACAGTAAACAATACTTTTTCTGTTAGAATAATGATGCATAGTTTACTCTTTTATACCATGTGGCACTTGGGGACCACATCCATTTACCAAAATAATACCAAATTAGTACTGTAAATATTGAAATCAGACCTTTCGGGCTAACCAGTGGCCTAATTTTCTCTTCAATCTGCTCTTAATCTCAATTCATCAATAACACTACCTTATTATCAGACTTTGACAGCAAGCTAAGGCTTTTGATAAATTATACATCTCAAGCCAGATTTAAAATTTGAAGCTCAAGTGCTAATTATCTGTACAGGCCTAGTTAATAACGAGATTTCTTGTTAAGTATCTGATCACAGCATGGGCATCATTTGTCAAGATCCTCAAGTCTACCTTAGAGACTGGCTCTTTGAATCCTCCCTTGCCTACCATATGTAAAATTGGGATCTTTGTTTCTATAATAACCTTTTATTAGGAAGCTGACATAATGATTAAGTTCACTGTAGACACACACAATGAATTAGACAATTACCCTTGCTGCTTTAAACCACTCAGACTCCTAGCAAGACAAAATAATTAATATTGAATTTTAATTTGATGCGTTCCACATTTAAACCCCAATTTGCAAAGTACACCTGGAAAGCTGCTGCTGCTACCTTGCAGTTTGTGCTGATGAAATAAAGGCTCCTGCAGTTTGAATGTAAAAGCACAGAAGGCACGATGCACCGTGATCACTTCTCAGTGGAGCACCGAATTTTCTAGCATTAATGGGAAAGGTAATTACCTAGGTCTAACTTTATAGCCTTTTCTCTAATGAAACTATAATCTCCCAGGCCTACACACTTTAAGCATTTGCATGATTTTAATGATTTCAGTGCCATAACTGTTGGTATACCCTGCCATTTTGAAAGGAAATGTCTTAAACACAAAGACGTTAATTATACTTCCAGGCTAATCTTATTGGTACAAAGTAAAGCTGAGTCAAAGAGAAGCACCATTACATAAACAACCAAAAGCAGCATTTTTCACATGGCCCCCCAAAACTGGGCCACAGGCACATAAATCCATTTCTTCATGTTCATCATTCCCCAAACTTAATCTACACCACACAGCCATAGGACACAAAGGCTGAAGTCCTTTTGACTTTGCTCCCACACAGAATGGGTATAACATGATAAGACCATGAAATATTGCCACTCTCTAACCAAATTTCCTTTTTCAAAATCAATAACCCTCCTAACTGGGGGCAGTCTTATGGGAGGAGCTAGTAACTAATGCAATTTTTCTTTCATGAAAAGTTTGGAGTTTGGAGTTT
This sequence comes from Cacajao melanocephalus, assembly GCA_963573385.1. Classification (NCBI taxonomy): domain Eukaryota; kingdom Metazoa; phylum Chordata; class Mammalia; order Primates; family Pitheciidae; genus Cacajao; species Cacajao melanocephalus. Next base: position 42,849 of record CAUYLG010032329.1, read on the forward strand.
GGGACAGGATAGGTGACTTCCTTCTGTACTGTGTCACATAGTGCCAAGATTGAGATGCCAGACTAAACTGAGTTATCTGTTTTAAAGCCTATTAAGGCAACTCATGTTGTTACAGGAAAGGAATAAAGATTCACAATCCATTTATTATGAACTCTAAAAGCTCTTACTCATCCAGATCGAGCAGCTTACATGCTCCTGAGCAGGGCAGCAAGTCCAGAAACAATGGATTCTCCTCTCTCCTTGAGCTTTCCTCTTGTCTTCCTTCTTTCCCACAGGTTTGATGCCTCCCGGGCTCCTCCCCCACTTGAGTGGCAGCCAGAGGAGGATCTAATACTGCAGAGGTGTGTTGCTGGATATAGAGGGGTACCAAGGAGACATTTTTAAATTACAGCAACCAGAGGCAGGAAAATGTTCCTACTCCTCTCAGCCAATAGCATAATGTGTCCAAAGATCTTCGTGCTTTGTCCCGCCATCCATGACAAATAACAGGCACTTTTTCCAGACCACATTTCTCCCATCTGATCTGTCAATACCTAGACAACTATAAAGTCGTGGGGACATGATTCCTGAGCTTGAATTTGGTTCTTTGCTAAGTTAGAGATGAAGAGCAGATTTATTGATAGCTTACAGTATAAACTAAACAATCACTTACTTGAAGGTCTCCAAAAGCCCAGAGCTATTTCCCCAAGCTGTAGATGAGGTCAGTGAAAGGAGAATGAAATGATAATCACTATATGAGAGAAATATTCTGGAAAAAGACAAATTCTCAGAGCTCTCAGATATATTAAATTGATAACACTCTACGTCCTTTTAAATTTTCTTTTGATTATTGCCATTAAGGTATTAAATCAAAGTATTCAATAATGCTTTCTTCCTAGATCTCTTATTTTACAACTATGTGTGAATCTAGGCTCTGCAAGTTACAAACTGTGCAACGTTGACAAGTTAGGTAACATCTCTGAGCCTCAGTTTCATCAAAAGTAAAATGAGAATGACAAGTGTCTACTTCTTAGAATGGTTATGGGGATTAAATAAGACAAGGTACATCACACTCTTGGGACAGTTGTTAGCACTAATAAGTGCTTAGAAAACATTGGCTGCTACTAATAGCATTGTTAGTTGTCATTATTGTTAGTTTGAAGAATGTTGCAGACATTTTTCAGTAGCTCTTAAATGGATCATTTGCTTTTGGGAATCTGGCCACAACACATCTAAAGATCGCAAAAGCCTCGTTTGTGATTGACATATCGACCATCAAAATCCCTTCCCTCCCTCAAGTAGTATTTGCAACTAGAGCCACAAATCTAAGTAAATATAATTGATGGTTATTTAAAAAAAATATGTTAACAAAAACACTAAAAGAAAATACATTTTTTACTGTAGTAAAAAAGATAGATAACATAAAATTTACCTTATTAGCCTTTTTTTTTCTTTTGAGACGGGGTCTCGCTGGGTCTCCCAGGCTGGAGTGCTGTGGTGTGATCTTTGCTCTCTGCCTCTGCCTCCTGAGTTCAAGCAATTCTCGTGCCTCAGCCTCCTGAGTAACTAGGATTACGGGGGTGCACCACCATGCCCAGCTAAATTTTGTATTTTTAGTGGAGATAGGGTTTCACCATGTTGGCTAGGCTGGTCTCAAACTCCTGACCTCAAGTGGTCCACCTGCCTCGGCCTCCCAGAATGTTGGGAATACAGGCGTGAGCCACCGTGCCCAACCACCGTCTTAGCCATTTAAGTGTATAGTACAGCAATGTTAATTATATGTGCATTGTTGTACAACATATCTCTAGAATTTTTTTCTTCTTATGAAACTAAAACTATACTCATTGAACAACTCCCTTTCTCCCCTTCCCCCAATCCCCTGGCAGCCACCATTCCACTTTCTGTTTCTAAGAGTTTTACTGTTTCAGACCTCTCATATGAATGGAATCATGCAGTATCTATCCTTTTGCCACTGACTTGTTTCACATGACATAATATCCTCAAGTTTTACGCATGTCATAGTCTGTGACAGGACTTCCTTCTTTTTAAAGGCTGAATACTATTTCCCTATATGTATATACTACATTGTATCCATTCACCTGTTGATGGACAGATGCTTCTAACTCTTGGCTTTTGTGAAGAATGCTTTGATGAGCATTGGCGTTCAAAAATCTCATCAAGATCCTGTTTGCAATTCTTTTGGATAAATATAGCCAGAAATCAGATTGCTGAATTAAATGGTAATTCTAATTTTAATTTTTTTGGAGCCTCCAGACTGTTTTCCACAGTGGCTGCACCATTCTACATTTCTATTAACAATGCACAAGGGTTATAGTTTCTTCACATCTTCACCAACGCTGTTATTTTCTGTTTTTGTGATAGTGGCCACCCTAAGGGGCATGAGGTGACAGCTCACTGCAGTTTTCCTAATGATTGGTGATGTTGAGCATCTTTTCATATACATTTTGGCCATTTGTATGTCCTCTTTAGAGAAATGTCTGTCCAAATCCTTGGCCCATTTTCAAATGTGATTATTTGGGGGTTTTTTTGTTGTTGTAGTTATTGAAGTGTAGGAGTTCCTTATGTATTTGGGTATTAACCTCTTATCACATAGATGGTTTGCAAATGTTTTCTCCCATTTCACTGGTTGCCTTTTCACTCTGTTGATTGATTCCTTTGCTGTGCAAAAGTTTTTAAATTTAATGTAATCCTATTTGTCTTTTTTGCTTTTCTGTGTTTTTGGTGTCGTATTTGAGAAATCCAATGTCATAAATCTTTTCCTTTATGTTTTCTTCTAAGAGTTTTCTGGTTAAAGGCCTTATGTTTAGGTCCTTTTTAATTTACTTTTAATTAATTTTTGTATGTAGTGTAAGGTAGGAGTTTTACATCATTGTTTTGCATGTGGATATCCAGTTTTCCAACACTGTTTGTGGAAGGTCATTTGGCCATATGCAGGAGGGTTTATTTTGGGCTTTCTGTTCTGTTCCATTGGGCTATGTCTGTCATTATGCCAGTACCACACTATTTTGATAACTATAACTTTATAATACGTTTTAAAATCAGAAAGTGTGAGGTCTCCTGCTTTATTTTTCTTTATCAAGATTGTTTTGGAGAAATATATCACATTTTAATGCTATTGTTAGTGTTGTTATCTTTGGCTAGTGGGACTATGGTGATCTATCTGACTTTGGCAGGTTGTATTTAATGAACAAACATTAGAAATGGGTGTAAATAGATAAAACTGGAGAGAAAGACAAAACATTTTTTATTGTATAATCTTGAGTCAAGCCTTCATTTCTTAATCCTGCTAATTTCAGCTATACAACTGGTACAATAGAATGATTTTTCAGCTAACACTGACCCATTTTCAGTACAGTACCTAACACCATCTCTAGTCTAGTCAGTCTCTCCTTCCTCCTATCTGTCCTCTGGATAACAGCTGATGGCAGCAAAAGGGGGTGATGGGTGGTGGAGAGAAAAGGAAAAGCTCTCATCTAATACAGTCACTGAACAGCCACTGAGGCTTACCCCTGGACTGGTTATTGGAGGTTAATGCCTGATGCTTGCTCTGACTCACGGCAATAGGATGATCTGATGGAATCTTCCGGCTTTAGGCTCAGCTTTTGTAATGATGATATCCCAGAAATGTAGCCAATTTTCCTTCCTAATGCGAGTAACACATTATATGTTTATTTCCAATGCCATCTCTTGGCTTTGCCAGGCAATCTCAGGGGCAGTCACATCAGCACAGCCCACTAAGTACCGACCTTAACACACCTGGGACTCACAATACCAAATAAGGCAAGGACCTTATGAATACAGGAGAGGGGAGGCCGACTTCGATGACCTATTTTCTCTGTACTACTCTTTCCCATGATCCAGCTGGCAACACATATGTCTGCAAGGGCTGATGCTCAAAAAACAAGTCCCTTTGGGGAAGAAAATACCACATTTACTCCACCACTACCACCACTTCCTACTGCCTATTGCAGATGTTCTAATGACACATTTAGCACCAGGAAAATGACCACCAGAGGGGTCTTCAGGCCCAATTTACCCACCAAGGCAAGGACTCACTGTACCTTTGTAACATGTTTTAAAATCAATTCATTCATTTATCACCTGGCTCTGCTATGCCTGTAGTCTAACAGGAGGGCAATGATGATGCTAGGCTCTAAGTATTAATGTCAATTAGCATCCTATGTCTAATAATTCTTGAAATGTTTGGGTGCTCAGTTACCTGGTGCTCACTTAGCCAGGTACATAGCAGTGGACCTTTTAAGAAAGGACTAGGAGGATCACTATTCTGTATAACTGCTGTAGTGTTGCAGGCTTCTTCCACCAGGGAACTGAGATTTTTCTTCAGCCAATATGCACCACACCTTAAAACTGGCTCGGGTCTACAAAATTGGAAAGGGATTGTGACTTTTTATTAGGAAAACTTCCCTCAGCCTTCTGGTCATTTTTACTGGATTGAATAGTGTTTCCCCAAAATTTATGCCTATCTGGACCTTCAGAAAGTGGCTTTATTTGGAAACAGAGTCTTTGTAAATTTAATCAAGTCGAGTTCATATTGTACTAGTGTGGGCCCTCATCCAGTGACTGGTGTCCTTATCGGAGAGAAATTGGAATGAACACACAGAGGAGATGCAACATGAAGATGGAGACATGCTGGGAGAATGCCACATGACAGCAAAGGTGGAGCCTGGAGTGATGCACCAACAAGCCAGAGAATGCCAAGGACTCCTGGCAATCCCCAGAAGCCAGGAGAGAGGCATGAGACACATTCTCCCTCCGAGCTTCTGGAAAGAACCAGCCTTGCGGACACCTTGACTTTGGACTTCTAGCCTCCAGAACTGTGAGAGAATAACTCTGTCGCTTTAAGCCACCAAGTTTGAAATACTTTGTTAACAGCAGCCCTGGTTAATGAACACACCTTCCATCCTTGATTTCTTTCGATGGTCCCAATTGGTAGCATTCTTGTCATTGCCCATGTATTTTGTCCCTAGGAATAATGTGTTCTACTAAACACCCACAGTTCTGCTGATTAGCAACCCCACTCCCCTCCATACTTGCTACTCATTATGGTCATTGTGTCTGCCTGGCTTCTGCAGGTTTGTCACTGCCACCAGGCCTCTATGGTGTAGGACTTTGCTTCCAAGATGTCTTTATCTGTGGCAACTTCTCCTACCATCCACTCTGGCCCACAGAGGACAGCCAGCACTAGACTTCTTGGTGATGCTGATGCCTTTTTCACAGTTATTCCGTACAGTGTTGGTAAGTAGTGTATCCTTCGACCCTGCCCATGGAACACAGTCATACTGAGAGTTTTCTGGCTTTTTGCAATGTATTGACTCCAGCACACTGACATTGCTGAACTTTTACATCTCTTCTTCCACCCTCTGCCAGGGCCATTCTGACATTGCAACCTAACTTAGTGTAGGCCATCACTATTGTCATGCCTTTAGGAGCCATTGTAGAAGTAAGTTTGCACCATAGCCCGGAGTCCATGCCAAGGTGTTAAATTCTATATATTCTTGGGTCAAGTAGGCTTAGAATCCAATCCCATGCCTACTCTCCCAGCACGTGCAGATACAGGATGGTAGATGTTACAACTCATTTGTGATGTAGTCCTTTTCTTCTCTTATTAGGGCCAGCACAGCTCCAGTTGGGTTTATGTTGTGACGTAGCTCTAGTTACAGGCCCAGTGCCTGGGACAGAGATGGTGACAGATCACAGAAGGAGCAAATGTGCCTCCTGGGAAAGCAGTGTCTGCATCACCTCCAATCAATGGGGGAGTGCAACTCCTAGCTCCTAATAGGGAAGGGTGGGCCAAGCCTTTACAGGCTCAGGGTACTCCAGAAAGTCTGGGAGTTTTGAGATTTTCAGGCTTATTAACCCAGATGTCCTCGTCTCATGTATTAAAGTCCCAGCCCTGGCCTTGACATAGGAGACTAGTTTTGATTGGAAATTTAACCTTTATGAGAGCTTAGCTACTCTGATGATTGTCCTAAGCCTGGTCCTCTCATGCTGCAGGAGATGAAGCTGCTTTTTGTACCATCAAGGAGGCTCTCTGGCTTTCATACTTAGCTATTAATTGGAAATTAATCCCTCTCAGCTTCTTCTTATCTGTTTTCCAGAGGTCAGTTGAACTTAACAATAGTTACCCAATTCCATAGTACTTATATAGTTACTATTTCTATTGTATTTTTCAAATGCATGACACACCACATCAGCTAATGCATTACCTGCTATACCATCCTGATTCTCCATGAATGAAAGTTTTAACAAATGAACTGCCACCTTGTGCCAAGGGCCCTCTGTGTTCCACCTGCCACTGGTTATGGCGTCCTCATTGCCAGCCAGAAAGTGACCAATCCAGCTCCAAAATCTCTCAGCCCCTGTGCTCTCAGACTGCTCCTAGTACCAACTGTGGTAGGATGTTCCCAGGGTGCAGGATTGCAACCGGTAGAAGGGAGGAGAAGGCAACAGGAATGGACAGAAGAAGCAGTCCTGTTGTGATAGATATAATGAAGACCACATAAGCTCTGAGACCTAGACTGTTTCTTCAGGACTTTTCCAACTTGTGTTGAGGTGGCCAGGCCTTTATATTCTGCATCCATCAGTAGGATGCCCCAGGAAGAGTGTGACCTTAAGTGAGGTAGCTCTGGGCCACTGAAGCAACTCCTGAAGTCTGTCTTCCAACATCTTCCCAGCAGCTGGGGCAACAAGTCATTTATTTAAAGAGAATCTGGGTGTCTTCACAGTATCCATGATAGCTTTCCCTACTCTAAAGCAGATATGTGGGTAGGAAGTGAACCTGGCTCTCCTGGTTGGCTATACACTGCACTTCCCTCTGAATCCTATCAACATCCCTAGGTCTTTACTATAAAAGTTGACAACTTGTCCTCTGCTGATCCTGGCAGCCCAAGATGTACATGGGAGGATGGAAGACAGTCTAGAGAAATTATAGAATAGCATTTGATGTTTGGTGCCTCAATTTATTAGTTTGTAGAGTGTTGGGCTTGCCGTTTGGATCCTGCAGCCTGAAAGACTGTGCATAGGGTTAATTTGAGGGGGTCAAAACTAAAGATAGACAGATGAGTTTGAAGATAGTACAGTAATCCAGAAGAAATGCAGCAAGGCCCTGAACTGGGATAGTGTTCATAGGAATGAATCAGAGGCAAATAGATCTGAGAAATATTTTGCTTGGGGATTGATTAGATGTGGAGCTTCAGGGAGAAAGAGGAGTGAAGTGCTACTTCCAAGATGCTGACTGGGGTTATTAAATTTTTGGTGGTGACATCAACTGAGATGAGTGGTTTTGAATATGTGACATTTGAGATGTTATGAAGTGCTACATGTCTAGCAGGTAGATGCATATTTGAGTCAGAAGTTCGGGAATGAGAGAAAAGCCTATTCTTAGCACAAATATTTGAGAATCTTGGCATTTAGTCTGAGCTAAAACTGTGAATCCAGACGAGACAGCCCAAGGAGAATGTGAGGGGGAAACCGAGCGTGGACAGAGGACCAATCTCCATAACTCACCTGAAGGCTAAAGCATAGAAAGAGAACCCTGTGAAGCAGGGTAAGAACAGGAAGGCCAGAGAGCTATGAGAATAATGCAAAGATTGTGGTGTCAGAGGAGTCAAGGGAGCAGAGCATTTGGAGGAGGGCCTGATTAGAGTCAAGTGCAGGAGAGAGCTACAATATGATAATCACTAAAATGTCCATTGCATCTGGCTGCTCAAAGGTACTGCTGACCTTAGTGAGAGAAGTTCATGAATGTGGTGGGGGAAAATGGCAAATCACAACTGGTGAAGTTGTGGATAGAAAATGAGAATGTGAAATCAGAAAGTGCCCGCAACTCTTTTGTCCTGGATAAGACACATAAGATCCATCCCACTCTGTTCTGAGTGTCTTCCTGTACCAAAGAATAGAAAAGAGGAAAGCTACATTTCCCAGACAACTTTGCAGCTGGGATCTGGATATACATTAGATGCACTCCAGTGAAATTGGGAGGAGGAAGTGAAGCAGGAGCCCTCTTCCTACAGGCAAGCAAGGTCTTGGAAGCACAACGTTTGGAGAAGTTGCTGCATCTAGACTCTGCATTCCAGAGTCTGTTCACCAGCCTCCTGGGTGTCAAAGGGCAGCATTCATTGTACCTGGCCTCTGTGTGACAACCACAGCACTGGTACGCTTTTATTCCCCTGAGTCCCTCTCTCCAAACTTTCTAATAATCCCTTGTATTTAAACCCTATTCAACAAAAGCCAAAGTGCCTTCTGTTGTGTATTCTGACAGATTTGTAACAATGTTTATATTTAAAAAAAAAAAAAAGGAAGAGAGAGGAGGGACAGTAGCTAGAGAAGGGCAATGTGAAGAAGGAGTGGAAAGTAAAGGCAGCATTCACAATACTGGTGGCAGGGCCCCACGAGTCAAAACAGAACAGGGAGGGCTGGGAGTCTCAGAGGGGTGGGCATTTCAGGGAGCCTGGGAGTGGTGTTTCACAACTGTCACAACTGGTACTAAAACATGTTGTATTTTAACTGCTGGAGTGAGTACATTAGTGAGTCCCAGAAGGAAAACACTTGAGAGTGAATACAGAATTAGGGGGGAAATCACCAGTGGGTACTTGTTGAAAACGAACATTTCCAGACTCCTCCCCAGAGATTCAGATCCAAGAGGTCTGGAGTAGGGCCCAGGAATGTCTTTTGTGAGTGTTCCAGGAGATTCTGATGGATGAGGCCCACAGAATGTGTCCAGAGACATCCTATTATAGCAGAGGCAGAGACGCAGAGCAAGAGAAGGAGCACTGACAGAGCACCAAGCAGTGGGTGCTGAGCCCAGAGACCGGAATCAGTGAGGCTGTGTCCCTTCATTCCACCAGGACCCAGCAGACCAAGTGCAGAAGCTGAGCACGTCAGTAGTCACGTGAATCCAGATTCCAGGGTTTTCAAGAATGGTGCCCTGAAAGTATGCAGTTAATCAGGGGTTATGGTGAGAGAAAAGCTCAAGGTATCCAAGCAGCAAGTGTCTAGGCTAGGCAGGAAAAAAAAGCCAGAAATGGGTTAGAAGATCGGAGGAAAATTGAGGAATCAAATAACTAAAAGTCTCCATGAGGTCACAGTTCAGGTGTGGGGTGAAAGAAAGGAGGAGGTTTTCTAATGTGAGACAGTTCTGGGTCAGGAGAGCCCTCCGTGCTGGTTGTTCAGGAAGTGGGTGGCTGAACTGGAATGGAGGTGTCATTCAGGAATGGCAATGCTGATGTAGGAGGCTGAAAAGAAGACCCCCCCAAAAAAAATAACCATATCTTTATCCCTAGAGCCTGTGATTGTAACCCAATATGGAAAAAAAAAAAGTCTTTGCATATGTGATTAAGTTAAAGATCTTGAGATAAGAGGATTATCCTGGATTATGTTGGTGGGCCCTCAATACTATCACATGTATCACATATATCTCTATAAGAGAAAGGCAGAGGGAGACTTTATATAAACAGGAGAGCAGATGGCCGTGTGGGCATAGAGGCAGAGATAGGGGTGATGCAGCACAAGCTAAGGGATGCCGGCTGCCACCAGAAGCTGGAAGATGAAGGGAACAGATTCTCCCCTAGAGCACCCGGCAGAGAGCATCCCTGCTAACACCTTGATTTCAGCCCAGCAATGCTGACTTTGGACTTCTGAACTTCAACAGAAAGAATACTTTTCTGTTGTTTTAAGCCAATACGTTTGTGGAATTTTATTACAGCAGCGTCAGGAAATGAATAAAGCTAGGATGTTCTGTGGACACTGAAATCGTCTATTAATAGCTTTACAGTGAGTTGGGTGGAGTCAATGGTTAAGGCAGAGCCTGGTCAGTAAGAACATTCCCAGAGAGGAAATGCCAGGCAGTGGAAACACCAAAAGAGGAGGAGCTTTCATAAGAAAGTGAAAGGGTAACTGTCTGGAAATGGCCATGGAGAACAAGAGGAATGCCAGGCCTCCCTGGCCTCAGGAATGTGAAGAAAGAGTACTCACCCCAAAAGGCAGCTGGAAGGAAACAATAGATCTAGAAACTTAACGGCTGGACTCTGGAGTTGATTTTTTTTAGGTGGTAGAGATGTGACAATGTGGGGATAACTTTTCTACTGTTCTTCCATTTCAGTTCTTTAGAGTGCCAAATGCAGTTTTTTAAAAAATACTTTAACCAAAGATTTAAGATTTAGAATACCATAAACCACATGTACTCTGATGATTATTTATCTTCTTACGTTGCAAACAAGGGAAAATAGGGGTTTTATAATAGCTGAAGTTTATACAATTTGAGGATGTTTCTTTAAGAAAGAGAAAACAAAATTACATACAACATTAAATGAGGTTATAGATTTTTATTTGGAGTGGAAAAAAATTAATCTCAAAAAGTGAAAATGTTTTAAAAGTTGACAAATACCATAAACTTCATAAAATCCAGGAAAATATATATGTTTTTATAATTAACTTCCTGATACAACTATATATTTTCTATTTTTTATGGCTGCATACTCTGAAAAATTATACAATATGTAATCTTAAATTGAGCCATGTACAAGGGCAACTAAAATACATTTCTTAACTGCCACTGTATTCTATTGAGGTATAATAATTGTGTAAATTAAATTACTCATACAATGTCCATTGACTCAATAAGGTTATGTCAATTTGTGTCTTGACTTTTCTGTTTGCTGAATCAGTGACAATTTTGTGTGCCTTTTTATCTGGAACCATGAGTCTTTAGCAGAGTGATATACACCAGTATCTTAAAGACACAATGCAATAGTTGGGGTGCATACAACATGCAACCCCACCTATAGATGTATCTGCTGTTAGTAGTGATGCATACAGCATTTGCCCTGCCACACAGGAACTCTTGATGCCCTGCAGAAAAGAAAATGTATGGTACACTTATAATTGCACACTGCATTATCAAAAATAGTCCTGGCAGGCAAAAAGTTGCATTTTGATGAGACTTTGATGAAAACCAAACCTTCCATTCAAAAATTTCACATCTGAATTTTTTGAAAAAATGTTTAATCTTGTTACTCCTCCAACACGCACTCACTGTTTGTGTCAGGCCCAGCACATTCATTTCACAAAATTGGGTGTATCAGCCTAGTAGGCACGAGAAGTATTCCTGGAAGTCATTCCTTCACCAGAATGGCTAAAAATAATTTAACTACATACAGAAGTGACTGCAAACCACATGAATGTATCCCTCTAAACCCAAAATAAATGTATCCCCTACTCCATTTCCCCTTGCCAGAACCTAACATTCCTGCAGCCGTTTCAATACCACCCAATTCAAGAAGAGGCACAGTGGGGAGGATATGGGAAAGAGACAATGTCAAGTTTTGGGGGCAAACTTTTCAAAATTGCAACTATGTGACCATATTGCTAAATTTTATTTGACTTCGTAGTAAAACTGCCTCTGGTTTCAGGGGTCAAATAATGCTCAGAAAGGCTACTTTCTTGCCAATGGTCATTTACAGAAGTCTAAATCATTCAGATCTGAGGTCTGACCTACTATAACAGCCCCTGAAATATTTCTGGCTAGTTAAGTCCCATCATAACAAATTCCAGTGAGACATCCACCTTCTTTTACTGTCCTGAAATTTGATGGTGTTGGAGCTACTTACATGAGTGGGTGCTTAAAATGGAATCTACAAATATTTGTGATTGTCAAGGCCTTGTCATCATGATGGCATCAGTAATGCAATCTGATGTGCATTGTCCTTCCAAGTTCATTTGCTTTTTTCTTTAAAGTCCATATACCATAAAAATGGAAAATGAATACTGAGCAGAGAAAGCATCAACTTTTATGTTCCACAGGGTTCTTAAGATAGTCACTGTCGGGCAATAGAAATGAAGTACATTGTATGAGAATGCAGCATGTGTAAGCCAGATGTAGTGCAAACAATTGGTAGAAGCAGATCAGAAAGCCTTCACAAATCATCCAACTTTTGCCAATTTTGTTTCATCATGTATCAGATGAGAAAGTCAATACCAGCTCATGAAATGGCTCTCCAATGCTGGGAGAGTGGAGGAACCCAAAACTGCTGCTTGCCAGACCTACAGGAGCATTTTGGGGCAAACAAAAATAGCATTCACATCACGCAGCATTAAAAAACATATTTCCAGTTGTTTATAAGTCCATGTCCTCTGCTCCTAAGTAAACTAAAATACTCTGAGTTCTAAATTACAAAAGTGGCAGAAAAGCTTGTTATGATAACATATCACCTTCCTCACAGCAAGTTCCCCAACCCCAAGGGCCTGACTCTGATGCTCACTACCATTATCCTGGAGGCTAGGAAGTGGCAGTCATCCTTATCCCCTTTTCTAATTATGGTTTGCCCAGACCCATGGACCAACCAGAGGCAGAAAGGGGACACTTCCAGAGTGTGAGCATCCCCTGTGCTCTCATGCCTGGACAGAGCAGCTGCTTTCAGATATCTCCGTAAAATAGCAGACTTGGATTCTGTTCTTTGTATAGGAAATCCAGTCAGCCTAGTTAGCATTTGGTACAGTAATTAATCTCCAAAAGGCTAAAAGACATGGCATTAAATCTGTGTTCAGGTTATAAAGCTACAACCATGTGGAAAAGTTCAATGTCCTTACCTTAACACTTACTCTAAGAGCTGTCCTGATATATCAAAAGATTTAATTAATTTGATCTTTCATTAGCTAAAGGGGAAAAATGAAGACAAAAAAGGATATGGTAAAAAAAGAAAAAGAGAAAAGAAAGAAATTCAGTTCACTACATTACCCAAATTATACATATCCTATGAGAACATTGGAAAGATTACCTCTATCAGGGTGAGCACCATTTAAAGTGTTGTTATAAATTGTTCAAAGCTAAGATTGTAGATCTATGTTGGGACTTTCGGGAAAGACATATTAATACATATTTTTGTTCATCGGAGGTATCCTTATCTACCTTATACATAAAAAGAATGGTGGCACATCTGACATGTGATTTCAGGGAAAAAAAAATCTACATTCATTGGACTCTTTATATATATTGTCACACTCCTCATTAAACTTCATAAGGAATTGATATTCTCACATTTTATACATAAGAAAAATGAAGGCCAGAAAATTTAAGCACATTGCCCAAGGTCACAGAATTTGAACCCAGGTCCATCTGCCTACAATGCCCTGTTGATATCATGTTGCCTTCCTCGAACTCTCAGAAGCCCTCCTCAGTCCAATTCAACACAATAAAACTAACCCCTATCTGCTGGGTCTAGTCCTTGCACTTCCTTCTCATGAATAAAGCCCCTTGCCCCATAAGCAGAGCTAAGATTTGAAATTTTAGAGTCCCAGAAGACTATTTCCATGTGTTAATTTACATTAAGGCACCTCTAATTTTACAAACTTTGTGAAGGGAAGTTTTGGTAGGAGTAAGGATCCTATAGAAATGATTATTCATATCTACCCAGCGCCCCTCTATAAACCACTCCCACCCCCAAGTGGCAACATAGTCTAGGCTGCATTACTCACTATTTCATTCTCTTGCCATAGCAATTGGTCCATGGGCTGTAACAATATCATGTAGATTTTGAAGCCATATGCTGAACACGGCAGCCTGGGTCCCTTAGTAACTGCATGGAGTCCCTGTTTCAAGCCACCCTCGTCATCCTGGAATATCCACACTAATGTGTAAGGAAAAAAAAAAAAAACTTTCTTTTTTGTTAAAGCCATTGTATTTGCAGGTATATTTGTTATAAAAGTTTAGCCTACACTAAATAATGACAGGTCTCAGTAAATGTTAATTTTATTCCCACCTCCATTCCTATATTTTCTCCTTTAGAATGCTTCAAAGTTCCTCGTAATTTTGTTAGGGCTCTTTTAAAATCATTATGAATCTACAACTATAGTAGATATTATGCTTTGAATGTTCCTGCCAAAACTCATGTTGAAACTTAATTGCTATTATAACAATGTTGAGAGGCCCTACAAGAGGTGATTAGGGTCATGAGGGCTCTATCTTCATGAATGAATGAATTTCGTTATCTTGGGATTGGGTTAAGTATCAGGAGAATGGGTTTGTTATAAAAGTAAATTTGGCCTGATTTCCTCTCTCTGCGTCTCCTGTTCACTTCTGCCTCCATCTCTGTGCTGTGGAATGACTGTCACCAGATGCTGGAGCCATGGTATTGGACTTCCCAGCCACCAGAACTGTGAACCAAATAAACTTATTTTCTTTATAAATAACTTAGTCTGTGGTATTCTGTTATGGCAGCAGAAAAACTGACTAAGACAATTTATAAAAGTGGCCACTTTTATAAATAATAAAAACAATATAAAAAGCAAAAAATATATACATATTTTTAAAAATAAATAATGAAAATAATCAATCATGTTCCTTTTACCAAATTCCTTTCCAGGCATCCTGGGTAAGGTAAGATTTGCTAAAGATCAACCTAATATGGAAAAAAATGAGTATTTTTTCCTTTGATAGCAACCCGATACCTGAACATAAGGAGAAAAAATATTCTCCTTCTACTAAACACTTAAATAGTATCTCTTCTTCCATTTTTTACTTCTCCACTGGAGAAGTTCATCAGACTATCTATCCATTTTATTAACTGAAAAGCTAAAGCAGAGTTTGGACTCCTGGTTTATATGTAACAAGATTGGAAACTCTAATGTGACTTGTCTTCAGTGATTTGGGCCATATCTGACACAAGCTGCATATTTCCCTGTCATAAATGATCCAGCATAAGTAAATCCAGTTACAGCACTTAACATCTCTTAGCAGATAAATTTGAAAAGACACATTGTACCTATCAGTAGCTTTAAACTTGCAATGCTTTGAATCCCAGAATTGATCTCAAAAGCCAATTTAACCCATAGCACAATGGTTTTCCAAACGTGGATCGTGAACCAGTAGCATCAGCATCACCTAAGGCTTAAACCCAAGACCTGTGGAATCAGAATTCTCTGGATAGTGGCCAAAGCTGCAACACAAATTTACTGTCATAATTTACCAAAGCACCAGACCTATGTGATCAAAAGCGAATTACAACTAGCACTTATACCACCCAGATCTTGGTTTGTAATACCATTCTACAGTAAAAGGAACCAGGGCTCCTTGGAAAAATGGCTTTCTAGTACTGCACAGGAAATACACAATATGAATGTGGAGCATCTTGTAATGTCATAAAGAAAGTGTTTAAAAAATATATAGATGTGTCTCTCACTCCAGTTAGAATGGCAATCATTAAAAAGTTGGGAAACAACAGATGCTGGAGAGGATGTGGAGAAATAGGAACGCTTTTACACCATTGATGGGAGTATAAATTAGTTCAACCATTGTGGAAGACAATGTGGCGATTCCTCAAGGATCAAGAACTAGAAAAATACCATTTGACCAAGCAATCCCATTACTGGGTATATACTCAAAGGATTATAAATCATTCTACTATAAAGACACATGCACACATATGTTTATTGTGGCACTGTTCACAGTAGCAAAGACTTGGAACTAACCCAGATGCCCATCAGTGATTGACTAGATAAAGAAAATGTGGGACATATAGACCATGGAATACTATGCAGTCATAAAAAGGATGAGTTCACATCCTTTGCAGGGACATGGGTGAAGCAGGAAACCATTATTTTCAGCTAACTGACACAAGAACAGCAAACCAAACACATGTTCTCACTCATAAGTGGGAGTTGATTAATGAGAACACATGGACACAGGGAGGAGAACATCACACACTAGGGCCTGTTGGGGGGAGGGTGCTAGAGGAGGGATAGCATTAGGAGAAATACCTAATGTAGATGATGGATTGATGGGTGCAGCAAACCACCATGGCATGTGTATGCCTATGAAACAAACCTGCACATCATGCACATGTATCCCAGAACTTAAAGTATAATAAAAAAGAGAGAGAGAGAGAAAGATGTGCCAAAAAAAAAAAAAAAAAACAAAAACATAGAGTAGCTAACTGAAAAGGCTTCTGATGGTCAAGGCTGGAACAATTTGAGCAATAAAATAAAGAAATGTTGAAATGCGGTCTGTATTCTGGTAAATCACGTAAAATCAGGTAAAAGTTATAGTTTCTATTGCTAAAGAAACTTTGCTTTCTATTGCTAGAGTCTATTGCTTGGACTCTTGTTTCCAAGTATCCATAGTCTTTCCCACAATTCTCTTATTCATTTTATTTTTGTTTTCATGCTTTCTGTATGTCTTGTGCCATAGCTCATGCTGAGTGGATTGAGTTCTCATGCAGAGATTGAGAGTCCAGCTCAATAATAACCCTCTGAGGGAGCCCAGATGCCAGACTCAGATTCCAGGGTTGTGATTTCCCATTTGGAGTGCGCTTTTCTAGATTAAAAGCTTCAGAACAATAATGAGACTGAAACAATATAGCCCTCCATCTGGCCAACTTTAATCTGACCCATGTGATAAGGTCATGAATGATTTTGACCCAAGTCTAGGCCCCAAACCCCCAACCCCTCAATTGCATTCCACAGGATTCCAGGGTAAGGTATGGGAAGTCAAGACTAAGGAATTGTTGACACTGAAGTGGTCACTATGGATGGAGAAAAGGAGTCACCCTCATCCTTTCATGTTCTAGCCGACCCAAAGGCCAACATGGAAGAGGACTGGATGGAGGTCATGGATGTGGAGGGTGGAAGGGAACACCACAGTGAACCAAACAGTCATCTCAGTTTGTTAGCCCAAGATGTGACAGCCATGAATGACTAGGAAGAAAGAAGAAGTCCCTGGAAAGAAAATAAAGAAGGATGTGTCTATCATCTACAGAGGTCACTTACATAAAAGGGAACTGCAAAATACAAACATTACACTCAAAAGATAAATTGCAGCATTAACTACTCATTTAACAAAATGACTAACCACTTAATTTCCTTAAATAAAAAAGTCACCCAGGATATTTTTCAAATGTTAAGACTTGCCAAAGGCTATTTGCACACTGCTTTTCAGAAGCACATCAACTTCACAACAGCCCTAGTGTAGACCATGTATGGTAAAAAAATACAGGGCTGGAAATGCTGAGTATATAGAGGTAAGAATTGCTTGACATTAAGATATTACTTTTATTATTATTTCTAGAACAACAAAGGACATGCCTTTTGAAAATAAAAAAAAGTCAGTTCATATCTTTTAGATCGGCACAAGAAGCAACTTTCAGATTTCAATCTTTGCAGAGACTGACGTAGTTTAAAAATCAGCCTGAAAACATTAAATCTAATGAAAGATCAAAGTTTCTGTGTTCCTTACGAGGATGTCAGTATGTTTCCCTGCCTAGAGGTTGGGATATATTTGGTTCACTAGTAATTTTTGTTTTTTCAAATCTCATTTTATCCTCTATTTCTTTTTCTTTTAATTCTTCAGGCACTACATTTTCTTCAATTAAAATTTTAATGACAAGAGGCATCTGGTACTTGCCTCCTTCACAAAGAACAAAAATAGTTAGTGGATAATCACACTTCAAATAGATTGTCTAAGAAAGAACACTGGAATTCAATGGAGAACTGACAACACCTAAAGCAAGGAAGGAGAGAAAAATAGGGCAGCCTGCTTGGCCAGGATCTACTGGAAGCCCAATGCAGGGAAATGGTAAGTAAGTGACCTTCAGTGGTCCACACTGCCACTGTGGAATCCTGCAATCCTAGCCATGGGAGAGCCTTCAAGCCACATAAACTCTGAGACTAACATGGGGAGCTACCTGGAGAATACAGGATGGCATTGCTCCAGAGGGGGACTCATGCTGGCTCCCACACACCCTGAGCCCTAAGTAGCTACAGCAAAGTGCCATATGAAGATCCAGCACCCAGAAGACTGAATCCTGCCTGCAAGCGCAACAGCTCTGCATCTCCACCTCCCTAGATCCCCAATGATATTCCCTACCTGTGGCCACTGCCTCGGCTAACTGCTGCCAGGGCTGAATTGCGAGCCATTGGCAATGACCCTCCTGCCCCCAACAGAGAAACCACCATGCATTTTATACACCTCAGGGACAAACTTCCCCACTGCAGCCACCATCACTGCAGGCTGCCACTGCCTACAGCCAAAAGGCAAGTGAAGCATATGCTCCCCAGCCACCTACACATAGCTGCTACCACTGAAAAGAACCCTCCCTCCCCTCCCCAGTAGCAGGGCCACATACATAGCCATCACCTGCGTACATCACCAGGAGGCCTGAGAACAGGTCTGCTAGGCCAGGTTGTGCCTCCCCACTGCCTGAGCATGCCATCAGGGGCCTGGGGACTGCCCACTCCAGTCAACCATCATTGGCACCTGCACACTCCTTCTGGGACCTGAGGTCAGGCCTTCACAACCTGCCACTACCACCACATCGCCTGCACATGCCTGCACATGCCTCCTGCAGGCCTGAGGACTGACCTGCCCATCCTTTCACAGTAACTGTCAACACCAGCATGGATGACTTAGGAGCCATATAATTGTCCTGCCACTGCTACTGCTAATACACACATTATACCTGTTGCCCACAGGCTTGAGAATCTGCATACCCACCTGGCCCACCACTGCCACAATAGCACCCAAGCGAGCTGCCTGGAAGCTCAAGAATTGGCATCCTGGACCCGCTAACACTGGTGCCAGCCTCTGCCACCCTGGAGCCCAAGGACAGGCATGCTCAGGCCACAGCTGCCACCATTGGGACATGAGCACAAGTTCACCTGGCATCCCTGTCCTCAGCAAAACTTTATCACAGCCTCCACTAACCACTGTACCCTAAGGCACTGAGGAACTCACATATACTATTGACAGTGTTTATAGCCAACAAACTCATACAAAGACTACACTACTGTATGCATCAAAACCAAAGTGCTCTACCATACCCATGTCATAGATACATGTTCAGAAAAAGCTTCTCCCCTCCAAAAGCAAATTCAAAACCAATTTTGAGGAAGTGGCTGTCACATCAGATGTGCAGACAGCAATGTAAAACCACAGGAACTATGAAAAAGCAAAGAAATATGGCACATCCAAAAAAACACAGTAATTCTCCAGCAACAGTTTATAATCAAAAAGAAATTTAAGAAACCCTAGAAAAAATCATTCAAAATAATAATATTGGGCTAGGTACAGTGGCTCATATCTATAATCCCAGCACATTGGGAGGCCTAGGCAAGAGAATCACTTGAGCCCAGGAGTTTGAGACCAGCCTAGGTACCATAGGGAGATCCTGTCTCTATAAAAAAAAAATTAGCCAGGCAGGGTGGTGCATGCCTGTGGCCCAGCTACTTAAGAGGCTGAAGTGGAAAAGTTGCTTGAGTCTGGGAGGTTGAGGCTAATGTGAGCCATGACCATGCCACTGCACTCAGTCTGGGCAACACAGATCCTGAGTCAAAAAAAAAAAGATCAAAATAATAATATTAAAGGAGATCAATACAAGAGAATACAGAAAAATAATACAAAGAAATAAGAAAAATAATTCAGAATGAGAAATTTGCTGAAGAGATAGATACCATAAAAAAAGAACCAAACAGAAAATCTGGAAATAAAGAATGTATTAAATAAAATTAAAAATACATTCGAAACTTTCAACAATACACTAGCTCAAGCAGAAGGAATAACTTGACACAAAGACAGGTCTTTTTGAAATAACCAAGTCAGACAAAAATAAAGAAAAAAGAATTTTAAAAAATGGACAAAGTCTAAATGACATATGAGACACCATAGAGCAACCAAAGATTCAAATTTTCAGTGTCCCAGAAGGTGAAGAGAAAATAAAAGTGCTAGAAAACACATGTAACTAAATAATAAAAATTCCTAAGTCTAGTAACAAATTTAGACATCCAGATACAGGATGCTAAGAGATCCCCAAACAGATACAATTCAAAAAGATCTTCTTCGTGACACATTATGGTCAAACTGTCAAGAGTCAAAGACAAAGAAAGAATTCTAAAAACAGCAAGAGAAAAGCATGTAGCCATGTATAAGGGAACCCCCATTTGATCAACAGCAGATTTATCCACAGAAATCTTATAGGTCAGGAGAAAATGAGATCATATATTTAAAGTGTTGGAAGAAAAAACTTTGAGCCAAGGATACTACACCCTAAGCAAGGTTAGCCCTTATAACTAACTAAAGAAAGAAAGTCTTTTTCCAGGCAAACAAAAACAGAGAATTCATCACCACTAGACTGGGCCTACAAGAAATGCTAAGGGAATCCTATACCTGGAAGCAAAAAGTCAATATCTACCATCATGAAAACACACAAAAGTATAAAATTCACTGATAGAGCAAACACACAAATAAGGAAAAGAAGGGACTCAAATGTTACTACTACAAAAAAAACACTAAACTGCTATAATAAACAAAAGAGAAAGAAAGAAACAATATACAAAGCAACAGGAAGCGATTAATAAAATGACAGAAAACAGCCCTCACATGCCAATAATATCTTTGAATGTAAATGGATTGAACTTTTCACTTAAATAATATAGACTATCTGAATGGATTTTGTCTCAGTGACCCAACTATATGCTGCCACAGGAAACCATTTCACTAGGAAAAAAAAAAAAAAACCCACATACACTGAAAGAAAAGGGGTGGGAAAAATATCCCATACAAATGGAAACCAAAAGAGAACAGGTGTAGTTATACTTATATCAGATAAAACAGACTTTAAGTCAAAAAAAGTAAGAAGATGCGCATAACACCAGAATACCCAGATACATAAAGCAAATATTAGTAGATCTAAAAAGAGACACAGACTTTAATACAATAATAGTTGGGGGCTTTAACACCCCACTCTTAGCATGAGACAGATCATCTAGACAGAAATGCAAGAGAAACATTGGATTTAAACTGCGCATTAGACCAAATGGACCTAATAGACATTTACAGAACATTTGGATAAAATGATAAAATGATGTATTTGGCAACTGATGTATCCAGGTTCTGTCAACTATAGAATATGTAATTTTTCTCATCAATATATGAAACATTCTCCAGGACAGACCATAAGTTAGGACACAAAACAAGTCTTCACAAACTTTTTAAACTTGAAATCATATCAAGTATCTTCTCAGACCACAATGGAATAAAACCAGAAATCAACAAAAAGAGGCACTCTGGAAACTGTAAAAAAATATGTAAAAAAAAACTGTAAAAATATGAAATTAAACAACATGCTCCTGAATGACAATTAGGTCAAGGAAGAAATTAGGGAGGAAGTAAAATACATTTATTGAAACACAAAATACCAAACCTATGGGATACAGCAAAAGCAGTGCTAAGAAGAAAGTTTATGGCAATAAATGACTATATTTAAAAAGTAGAAAGATGATAAATAATCTAATGATGCACCTTAAGAAGCTAGAAAAAAAAATGTACCAAACCCCAAATAAATAAAATGAGAGAAATAAAAATGAGAGCTGGGGGACAGGGCCAAGATGACCAACTAGAGGCAGCCACTGTAGGAAGCTCCCATCAAAAAGAACCAAAGCATGTGAATCCTGCCCAGCAACTGATGTATCCAGGTTCTGTCATTAGAAGTGACTAGGTAGCTGGGGTGACCCACAAAGAGGAAGGAAGGGCTGCGAGGTGTGGCAGCCTCCACCCTCTAGTCAAGGGAGGCAGTGAGTGAGCATGCTGCCCAGCCAGGGAAATTGTGCTTTTCCCATGAACTGTGCAACCCATTGATTGGAAGATTCCACTTCCAAACCCATGCCACCGGGGCCCAGGGTCCCAAACCCAGAGCTGCACAGATTCTCAACAGCCTCTCAGCTAGAATCTGCTTAAGCCTGCTGAGTTCCCTGTGGGGAGGAGTGACCAGCCCCAGAGCTGCATCTGCCTGCTGTCTAAGCAATTTGAGCTTCTTGGGGGAACAGCAGCACAATGGGACTGAAGCTGCCTAAGACACTAAACTCCCTGGGTAGGGGAAGGGCTGCAGCCATCTCTATAGCTCCAGGCCACACTTTTCTCCTGCTGGAGCCAGGAAGGCTGGAACACTTGATCCCAAGAGGTGTCCCCCACAGTCCAACATACAAGCTGTGGCAGACTGAAACCAGAGTGCCTCTTCAGTTCTGACCCTGACCCTCCTCACTGGGCAGGGCCTCCCTGCACAAACTCTAACAACTGCAGCCAGGGGCTCAGAGACAGAACCCTGATCTTCCTGGGCCTAAGCACCTAGAGGGGAACAGTGGCCGCAGTCTCTGGACCAGCAGACTTAGCCCTTTCTTACGGCAGTTCTGAGGAATCCAGGCAGCCTAGATGAGTGGGTTTCCACCCAGCGAAGCACAAATTTGATAGAGTCAAGACCTATGAGTATGCTATATTCAGGAGACCCATCTCATGCACAAAGACACACATAAGCTCAAAATAAAGGGATGAAGGAAAATTTACCAAGCTACTGGAAAGCAAGAAAAAGCAGGGGTTCCAGTCCTACTCTCTGACAAAACAGACTTTAAACAAAGATCAAAAAAGACGAGAAGAGCATTACCTAATGGTAAAGGGATGACTTCAACAAGAAGAGCTAACTATCCTAAATATATGCACCCAATACAGGAGCATCCAGATTCATGAAACAACTTCTTAGAGACCTACAAAGAGACTTAGACTCCCACACAATAATAGTGAGAGGCTTTAACACCCCACTGTCAATATTATCAGACAGATCGACAGACAGAAAATTACAAGGATATTCAGGACTTGTACTGAATGTACAAGGGTGTATGCTGGACACATACACCCTCCCAATATTGAAACAGGAAGAAGTTGAATCCCTGAATAACAAGTTCTGAAATTGAGGCAGTAATTAATAACCTATCAACCAAAAAAGCCCAGGACCAGACAGATTCACAGCCAAATTCTACCACAGGTACAAAAAGGAGTTGGTACCATTTCTTCTGAAACTATGCCAAGCAATTGAAAAAAAGGCACTCCTTCCTAACTCATTTTATGAAGCCAGCATCATCCTGATCCCAAAACCAGGAAGAGACACAATCAAAAAAGAAAACTTTGGGTCAATATCCCTGATGAACATCGATGTGAAAATCCTCAACAAAATACTGGCAAACCGAATCCAGCAGCACATGAAAAAAACTTATCTACCATGATCAAGTCAGCTTCATCCTTAGGATGCAAGACTGGTTTAACATACACAAATCAATAAATGTAATCCATCACGTAAAAAGAACCAAAGACAAAAACCACATGATTATCTCAATAGATGCAGAAAAGGCTTTTGATAAAATTCAGCATCCCTTCGTGTTAAAAACTCTCAATAAAGTAGGCATTAATTGAACATATCTCAAAATAATAAGAGCTATTGATGACAAACACACAGCCAATATCATACTTAATGGGCAAAAGCTGGAAGCATTCACTTTGAAAACTGGTAAAAGACAAAGATGCTCTCTCTCACCATTCCTATTCAACATATTATTGGAAGTTCTGGCCAGGGCGCTCAGGCAAGAGAAAGAAATAAAGCGTATTCAAATGGGAAGAGAGGAAGTCAAATTGTCTCTGTCGGCAGATGACATGATTTATATCTAGAAAACCCCATCATCTCAGCCCAAGAACTCCTCAAGGTGATAGGCAACTTCAACAAAGTCTTGGGATTCAAAATCAATGGCAAAAATCACAAACATTCCTTTGCACCCACAATAGACAAGCAGAGAGCCAAATCATAAATGAACTCCCACTCACAATTGCTACAAAGAGAATAAAATACCTAGAAACACAGCTAACAAGGGATGTGAAGGACCTTTTTAAGGAGAACTACAGACCACTGCTCAAGGAGAGGACACAAACAAAATGGAAAAACATTCCATCCTCATAGATAGGAAGAATCAATATCATGAAAATGGCCATACTACCCAAAGTAATTTATACATTCAATGCTATTCCTATCAAACTGCCATGGACATCCTTCACAGAATTAGAAAAGCTACTTTAAATTTCATGTGGAACCAAAGAAGAACCCATATATAGCCAAGACAATCCTAAGCAGAAAGAACAAGCTAGAGGCATCATGACTTCAAAGGATATTAAACCTTTGTCAGATGGTTAGATTGCAAACATCTCCCATTCTGTGGATTGCCTGTTCAGTCTGATGATAGTTTCTTTCACTGTGCAGAAGCTCTTTAGTTTAATTATATCCCATTTGTCAATTTTGGCTTTTGTTGCAATTGCTTTTGGCATTTTCTTCATGAATTCTTTGCCCATGCCTATGTTCTGACTGTTATTGCCCAGGTTTTCTTCTAGGGTTTTCATGGTTTTTGGGTTTACATTTAAGTCTTTAATCCATCTTGAGTTAATTTTTGTGTAAGGTGTAAGGAAGCGGTCTAGTTTCAATTTTCTGCATATGGCTAGCCATTTTCCTAGTACCATTTATTGAGTAGTGGTTTTTTTTTGGGGGGGGGTTTGTTTTTTTTGTTTTTGTTTTTGTCAGGTTTTTGGTTTTTTTTTTGGTTTTTGTCAGGTTTGCAGAAGATCAGATGGTTGTAGATATGTGATGTTATTTCTGAGGCCTCTATTCTGTTCCATTGGTCTATATGTCTGTTTTGGTGCCAGACATATTACTGTAGCCTTACTGTTAAGGCTACAGTAATCCAAACCATGTTGTTTGGATTACTGTAGCCTTATAGCATAGTTTGAAGTCATGCTCCTGCACAGAGTTTGCTTTTTCCCCAAAATCCAATACCCTTTCAGAAAATGTCAGAGCCAGAAGGTATTATCTTGGACAAACTCCCATTCAAAGCAAGGACTCCTTTATACACTTCTTAATATAAAACTCCTCTATGTCCCTAAAGAGCCCATTTCATTTTCAGAAAACTGTAAATTGTTAAAAAATTCTTCTTTACATATGGGCTTAAATCTAATCCTCCAAAACTTTTATCATTGGTCTGGTTTGTCCCCAGAGATATTCAAAGTAACACTAGGCACTCCTTAGTTCCTGGGCCCTCAGTTCTCAGACTCGTCTTGATATTTTCTTCCTGATGATACAAATCTTAAGTTTCTTTCTGCAGTTTTCCATGGGACTTTGATGCTCAAATCCTTCCCATCATCACTCATTCTTTTCAGGAAACACTGAAGTTTTAGCATGATCCTGTTAAAATGTTTACTCAAAACTGAACAAGATCCTCCTATGAAAAGAATAGTGAAATAACTAACTACCATGATCTGGGCCCCATCTATTAATGCAGCTTGATTTAGGAGCCTCTTTATACTATTGCCTTATATAAGATGTCATAATCCAAAACCCCTGGATCTTTTTTTTTTTTTTTTTTTTGAGACCGAGTCTCGCACTGTCGCCCAGGTTGGAGTGCAATGGCATGATCTTGGCTCACTGAAACCTCCGCCTCCCAGGTTCAAGCAATTATCCTGTCTCAGCCTCCCGAGTAGCTGGGATTACAGACACCTGCCACCATGCACAGCTAATTTTTTTTTTTTTTTTGTATTTTTAGTAGAGCTGGGGTTTCACTATGTTGACCAGGCTGGTCTTGAACGCTTGACTTCGTGATTCACCTGCCTCGATCTCCCAAAGTGCTGGGATTACAGGTGTGAGCCACCGAATCTGGCCGGGTTTTTTTTTAACATATATCTAGTGTGACACTAGGTATTCCTAAATATATATTTTATTATTTATTCTGCTCAACAAGGAAGAATATGATCCTGGCATTTGGATGAAAAAAAATCCAATAATGGAATTTGACAGTTTTCACTTCTCAGAATAGGCCGCACACTAAATCACTTCATTTTGAACATTAAGGAGAAGATAGGGAGGTTGTGTCATGACTTTGCAGATCCAGAGGTTGAAGGGTTTTTATTTTCCGGGGATGTATAGGGGAGATTAAAAAAAAATCTGCCTTTCCCTTGCAGGATAGAAGAAAGACGTTAGTTTCCACCAAGGGCCCACTGAGAGCACTGTAATATCTCATATTTTATGAGGGGCAGCATTTGCTCCAAGTGTTGTGTGTGGGCCCTGGATAGGTGTTCATCCCTGATGACATTGCCACTGATTCAGGCAAAATTAGAGAAAGATAAGAACAATGACATTTATGAAAAAGTCCTCTACCTTGTGTGGTTGGCAAAGCCTTGTACTAGTCATTTCCTGCTTTCTTTTCTGTGCCTTCCTATGCCACTGGAATTTCAGCAGAATTTCCTTGAGATGTAACAAACACCCAGTCTCGTGTTACTCAATTAGCTTGTGCTAAACTTAAATGTAAAGCACTGATCTGCCTTGTCCAGGATCATTCTGTTTTATTTCCCCTGCCATTAACAGACTGCCATCGCAGGCTTTGACGGGGACTCTCATATGATATGGCAAAGATCAGTTGAACATAGTGCTCACAAAATAATCTGTTTCTCTTTCCTTCTTGGTACACAAATGGACTGTATTTCCTAGTCCCCCTTCTGTTAGGGATGGGCAGGTAGTTGATATCTCCTAGGCTGTGACTAGAAGGCTAAGACTTTTAAGAAGTAGGCATGTCCCCTGATTGCTCTCAATCTCCTTCCATTGGCTGGATGCAGAAGGCAGTGAGGCCCTAAGGGATTACTGAGCCACAGAATAGAAGAAGGTTGGGTCTTTGAACCACCTGCTGGAAGACAGCCACCTACCAACCTGAAACATCTCTCTTGGTTTGTTGTCTAGATGAGAAATCAACTTCTGTTATGCCTGGGCCATTGTTATATTTTGGGTTCTAATTGTTACAGATAGCTGGTGACACATTTAGGTTGGTGCAAAAGCAACTTAGGTTTTTGCCTTTAAAAGTAATGTCAAAAACCTGAACTGCTTTTGCACCAACCTAATACTAATGCATAATCTTGACCTTCTCATTGTGTTTCTACTCACTGGCTCAGTTTAAATTATTCTCTGTCTGTGCCATATTTCCTTGGAAAATCAGCCTCTTTTATGGCCTGGGCCTCCAGTCTTTCTCTCATGTTCCTCAGTTTTGAATTGACACTGTCTTCTCAGTCATCTGAACTCAGTATGTACACATTGGATAAGAACTTGTCCAGAGAAAGTCCTCAACTAGTTTTTCCTCTCTCTGTCCTTGATGGCAAAGCTGAACCATGGCACAGAGCCAGCATACTTCCTATGCCTGCCTCTTTACCTTTGTGTGTTGTTTCTCAGAAGCAAATAAAGTTACAGACAAGACAGGGCTAGAAAATGTAAAAGCACGAGAGCAGCAGTTTACAGATGCCAGTTCACAGACCTGAACTGAGCTGTCTTCATTAGAATTGCCTAGGAAGAATCTTTTAAAATAGAGATTCATGGGCCTCACCCTCAGAGATTTCAATTTGATGTTTCTGAGTAGGTGACTAGGAATCTGATTTTTGAAGTATCTTTATGACCCTGATGCATAACCACTGTCCTAGACAATGGCATGTCAGGGTCAGCATCAGTACAAGCAAATATTAACAATGAAGCATCCCATGACAGTCAGCAAAGCATAGTAGGTAAGAGCTTGGGATTTGAAGCCATCAGTTTGAGTCTGAGTCCAGGTACCATCACTAATAAGCTGTGACTTTTGTAAACTTACTTAATGTCTCTGAATCTGTTTTCTCACCTGTTACCTGGGCTTAATAATGTACAATAACAAACTTAAATGAAATAGTGACTATAAAGTCCCTGGCTTAGAGAAAAGAGTTAAATATATAGCACATATTTGTGTGTGCTTGTGTGTGTGTGTGTGAGAGAGAGAGAGAGAGAGAGAGACAGAGAGAGACAGAGAGACAGAGAGAGAAGTTCATTTACAGAGATGACAGCTGTAACAACTTCCATACTAGGTAAGAATGGCATTGGAAGAACATTGCTATGTTTACATCTTCTTCCTCCTACACATCACATTAACCTTCATAAACTTCTTGGAGGCTGGTTTTGCTGCTGCCACTACTACTAGAAGTAGCCACCAGAGGGAGTGATTTTTCGCCTGTCTGATCTTTTGACTCTAACCACAGCTTGGGTTTCCCCTCCCTCCTTCTTTAAGGAAAAACAAAGTGGAGCCAGGCCCAATAGTCTGATGCATGAGTTTAGCCCTGGTACACACTGGGCATAGGGCAATCTCAGCAGCCCCTGAGTACAAAGCAGGTCCCATTAAGGGTAGCGGGCCTCCTGCTCTCTGCTGACCCCAACACTGGGGGCCCTGGCTTCCCAGCTGCTGGAAAAAGCCCTTTTCACATCACCCAGGACCTTCAATATGCCTCTTCCCTCTGGCCCCTCTCCTCCAGCTCTGAGATGCAGTCCCTTTGACCGCAGGTGTAAGAGCTGGCTTGACTCCTCTCTGCCACTTGCCTGCTGTACAATCCTAGGCTTGTCACTTAATTTCTCAAAGCCTGTCTCCTGACCTGTAGACTCATCAGTTTCACAGGGTTTTCATGAGGATTAAGTAAGCTAATATATGTGAAAGTGTCTCATAACTGGAAAGCACCATGGGAGTGTAATGCATTAATGCTAGCATCAGTTAGCATTTAGCAGGAGGATGCAAACCCCACTGCAGCATCACACCCAGTATACTTTGCTTTTCCTGTGAACTATTATCCTACTTCCTGTTTCTCCAAGGGAACTTGACGAAAACCAAAGGATTCTTCTGCCTCAGCTTAGTTCACTTTCCCAAGTTCGATTAAGGAATGTTTATAAATCCACAGAAAACCCCATTGTGTCACATCTGTCCTAACTGTCCAGTGATTCTTCAGAAATCCACAGTGAACTGAGGAAGCTGGATCATACTACAGGAAGGTCCACACTCAGGCTAAGGGAGTCTTTGGGTTAGAAAAGTGATCCTAGAAGACCCTACTAGGAATTCCCAAAGGACTTTTAAAGGAAAAAAATTCCATTTAGGTTCTGGGCCAATGAAAAGAGACCAAAATAAAAGTTGGAAGCTTTTGCTTCCAGAACTGCCACAAGCTTGGGGGAAAAGACTTCACTATGCCTCAGTTTCCTTGCCTGGAAAGTGGAGGTAACAATCTGCCCTCCCACTACTCCATGGGGTTTTGGGGGTGTAATATAAAAGTATTACAATACAAAAATAATGTTGAGTACCTACTGTATGTCTGACACTGTTTTCAGTATTTTATGCTTAAATCTTCAGAACAAACCCATGTGGTCAGCACTGTTACCCCATTTTATACATGAGGAAACCACACATAAAGGAACAATAGCTTTCAAAGTGCTTATTGATGATTATCATGATTAAATATCATGTTCAAGGGGCTGGGCACAGGACTCACACCTGTAATCCCAGGACTTTGGGGAGTTGAGGTGGGAGGATCACTTGAGCCCAGGAGTTTGAGACCAGCCTGAACAACATGCCAAAACCCCATCTCTACCAAAAATATAAAAATTAGCTGAGTGTGGTGGTACACACTTGTAGTCCCAGCTACTTAGGAGGCTGAGGTAGGAGGATGGTTTGAGCCCAGGAGGCATAGGTTACAGTGAGCTGAGATAGCACTACTGCATTCCAGCCTGGGTGACAGAGCAAGACTGTCTCAAAAATAAATAAATAAATAAAAACGTTCAAGGCACTTATATTTCTGCCTTGTGGCACCCCATGAAGACATGGGCTTTTACTAACCAG
The DNA here is from genome assembly GCA_963573385.1 of Cacajao melanocephalus. Classification (NCBI taxonomy): domain Eukaryota; kingdom Metazoa; phylum Chordata; class Mammalia; order Primates; family Pitheciidae; genus Cacajao; species Cacajao melanocephalus. Next base: position 72,369 of record CAUYLG010032329.1, read on the forward strand.
ATGACAGAGACTGTCAAATGAGATGAAGTTTTCTGGGTTCTCCTTAGAGCAGGACCCTTCACAGTAGCACATGGTAAACACAACTGCCATAAAAGACTGGCATCTGAAGGTTAAGGTAAAGGACTCTAGGTGCTGTCATATGAGAATGGGGTACAATGGATGGCTCCTCACCCATTCCATGGAGGAGAGTAGGAGCCAGAACACAAGGTGGCCTCCTCTGTTCTTTTGTTGATTTCCCCTTCTCCACCCCTGCCCTGGCCATGAATACCTTCCTCCCTAATTCTCTTTTTCCCAGGAATACTGCTTCTCTTCTTCCAGCTACTTAAGAAAGTAGGGTAGACAAAACTCTGCATCACATCATGGAGATGGCTGTTTAATTTGAGATGAGTGTTACATTACTCATTGCTCTGAGTCCCCTTTGATCCACCACCATTTGCTTCTTTTATCCCCATGTAGTGCGTACATTAATGCCTGAATGCTGCGTGGTCTCAGTGTCTTTTAGATGCTGTCAGGGATTATTTACTCAGGAAAACAGATGAATATCTTGTTTAATGTCAAAATAATTACTATTTGGTTGGCCTGATAGTTTATTTATGCTTTCAATATTTTTATGTTTACATCAAAAGAACATTGCTAAAATTGTATTTTGTCTGTTAAAGTAAACAGGATATGACAACTTTTTTAAACTTAATTTTTCTGTTTGATGAGTTTGTGTATTAAAATGCTTAGATGATAATGGAACCAAGTGGAAATGGTCACTTGAGTTGAAATATGCAGTTTTATGTTTTTTACTTGTATAAAAGCCTGAAAAAGGTGGTAAACAATGCTTTCAGCAAGAGGTACTAAAATGCAGTGCAGTGGTTAAGAACAGAGACTGCAGCCTCCCTTTCAAATCCCTGCCCTGCCGCTTACTAGTTATACGAGCCTTAGTCTAGTTTTTCAACCTCTCAGTGCCTTGGTTTCCCCATCAGCAAAATTGATACAGTGATTATTGTAAGAGTTAAAGGAGTTCATATACATAAATTTCCTGGCATATACAAATGCTGCTCAAGTGTTGGCTATTATTTAAACAAACATACGCTTTACAGTCATTCTGTGAGTTTGAAATGGGGAGAGGGAGCAAGCCCTATAATTTTATAAGGGACTTGACCTTGAGTGAATCTCTTGAGCCGCCACCTTCCAATGTCTCTGGCCCAGTGGCCACCTTGCCTCCATTTTGTAAAGCAAGAGCCTTCTAAATTCCAAAGCCCAGTGTCCAAAGACACTGGACAAATCTTCCTGTTTCTTGGCTAAGCTTATCTGGAAAGGTATTAAAATGCCAGGTTTACTTGGTAATATGCCCACTGTTTCTTTTTTGGGGGGATTCTCCATAAGATAAGTTCATCTACCCAGATGGGTTTCTCTAGCCATAAACCTTTATTCATTTTCATTCAGCAGCTTTTATTTCAACTCTTTTGTTTACCAAAGAAGCTTAAGGGAGGAAAAGCCCTCCCGGAAGGTTACAACCAGTATGGCACTTGGAAAGAGACACAAGGGATAGGATTCTATAACATAACCTTGCTGGGAGCTCTTCTGGTTATTTTGGCTTTGCTTTTGTGTGGTATGTTACTTTTTTATTCTTCATATGACTTCAGCTTTCTATTAAAATAAACACATACAACTAGATACTAATTTGTTAATTCAGCCAAGCCAGGTTGTTTCTGTTTACTTCTCGGCTGGTTTAGCCTCAAGTTTGCTTTCTCAAGTTCAAGTTCTTTTCTCAAGTTTATAACAGCTTGTAGAGACTCGTCTTTCTGCAAGATGTCATTTAGTTATCTGTACCCTGGGAAGAATGAATCCAGAAATGGCTCTGTTTGTGTGGTAGGTTACCAGGTTTGGGGCTTGTTTCAAGTCTATGGAGCCTTTGAATTTCCCTCTTTGCCATGGAGAGATAGGTAGGATGATTGGAATCAGGACTGGCAGAGAAGACTACAGAGCCCATTATACTTCCAGAAAGTAAGCCAGGGTGAGGCTGGCTTCCTTAATTTTCCCAAAGCCCCTTAGCAGGAGGCTAGGGGCCCCACAAAAGATACATTCTGTTTTGCAGAGATTAGACGCCATACACTAATTTTTTGACCCAAATGGCAAGAATTACACATGGCTTTCCTGCCATGTTGTAAATTCATTCTATGTATCTGGCATTAAGGATCTGAAAATAATAAAAATTTTCTATTATTCCACCACCAGAAATTTCAGAAATATCAACACGCAAAAGCCTCAGATGGGCACAGTACCAGGCTACAATTAAAGTCAAGCACTGATGAAATAGCTGTTTCATTAGGATAGAATAGACGTGTCATAGTGCAATATAATTCTGTGTGTTGGGAATCAATTCTTAGACCTGAAAAAAACCTTAAAAAGCCATTTAGGACTCTCCTGATATTAAAAACCTTAGAGAACTATATCAACTGACCAAAAAAAAAAAATTAAGTGCAGGATGTGGCAAAATAGAAATACATTGCTGGTAGGAATATAAAGTAGTTTACACATTGTGGATAGCGACTTGGCAATATCTAGCAATCTCAAATACGTTCATGCCCCTGCTCCACATATTCCACTTCTAACATATATGCCTTAGGAAAGAGTCTCCTATAAATGCCCAAGCAGACAAGCAGAAGACATTACTGCATATTTGTTTTAACAGCTTAATATCGGATAAATATTTAATATCAATATGAATTGATGAATATTGAAATGTTCATCAATCAGGAGACAGATAAATAGGTTATATCTTTTTATAATATATCAGCTAAAATAAATAAACTGAGCTTCGTGTGTCTACATACATAAAAGTTGGGCCAAGCACAGTTGCTCATGCTTGTAATCTCAGCACTTTGGGAAGCCAAGGCGGATAGATAGCTTGAGACCAGGAGTTCAAGACCAGCCTGGACAACATAATGAAACTCCATTTCCAAAAAATATTAAAAACTCAGATAGGCATGGTGGCACATACCTGTGGTCCCAGCTACTTGAGGGAGGAGGATTGTTTGAGCCTAGGAGTTCGAGGCCGCAATGAGCTATGATCATGCCACTGCACTCCAGCCTGGGTGACAGAGCAAGACTCTGTTTCTAAAAAATAAAAAATAAAAATTTTAAAGTAGATAAAAGTTGGAAACAATACTGAGGGGAAAAAAACAAGTTGCTGAAGGATGTGTTCCCAGGATGATGTCATTTATGTGGAGTTGAGACTATATGCAAATACATACATACCCAGTAAAAGTAAAAATACAGAAGGGAAGCATATACATTAATTTCACAAGAATGCTATCTCTGAAGAGGGGAGGCTAATCAGGGAGGAATAAATAAGAGTTTCAACTGCATCGTAAGAATTCGTGACATTAAAAAATAAACATGAAAAAATATGAATATTACTGTGGTAGACACATGATTTTATTTAATTCCCTGAGTTGGTTGTATGTTTCAAATATTTTTTAAATTCCCTGAACTTTCTGTACATGTGCTCTCTTTCATGATCCTCAAAATGTAGATGGCAGGGCAGCTGGACTTTTCCTCACATAATGTTTCTGTTTAGACTCTTTTATGATCATTAAAATCTTTAATTCTTCAATCTCACAGGAGCTTTGGGGTTCAGGAAAAGCATTTTATTTTCTAATAGGTTATTTCTGTCCTCAAGTCTTCTGGTTCAGAGAACTGAAAGTCATTTCCAAATTAAACTAACTCATCAGTGTCTGGACAGAATTGCTTATCTGCCAATACAGCTTATTCTTCTTAGATATTTTCTCTGTCCCCAAGGGTGTCATGACACGTTTCCATCTAATTCCATCCGCCAATTTGTAAAGGTACTGTTTTCTCTCTAATCCAGATCACTAATGACTCTGTCCTGTGTTTCCATCTGATTCTCTTGGTAAGGACAGAATTCTCTTCTGTCTAAGTTGAAGGAGAGATCTTACTCTCAGTAGAGACACTGAAGTTGCCAAAATAGTTCAATAGGATTATCCATTCTCTCACCGCCTATGTGCTTTCTCAAGGTCAAATTAAAAACCTGAAAAATATGTTGCTTAATGAAAACCCAATGTATCGTCCTGGCTTACCCCAAATACGCACTTACATCTTCTTTATAGTTAGCTCAAATTCTAAGAAATTTACCTCTAATTTGAAACATCAGGTCAAGGTTAGCTATACAGAAAACCCAACATTTAAATTTTCTTTGAAAAATCTTCAAGGGCACAAAATGGAAAATAAAAGAAATAGATATATTGCCACAGGGCTGCTAAATAGACAGAAATGGGAAAATTTAGTGCTTAGAATGTTTACAAGTCTCTGTCCTCTTCTATTTCCCAGTTTCTCAAAAAGAATTAATGGTAACATTGAAAAATGTAGAAGGAGGAAATCTGGGATATAATGAATAACCTTAAAGATAAAAGCATACGATGAGTTCAAAGAGGGCAAGGTCAAAATTTTTGAATTAAGGAAGAAAACTCAATTTCTGTTGTATGCCTCCATCATTTTCTATGCATGCTCATTCATGATAAATTATTATTATTGTGGAACAGATGGATGAATCTCAATCATTATACTATAATGGAAGATTAAACATTTTCTTAACTTCTATTCATCAAATTAAGTCTTTACACTCACAACAAAGGACAATGCATCAATGTTATCATTAGGGCTTTTTAAAAATATAACTTTAGCGTGAAGCATAATAAGACATGATTAATGTACTGACAAAAGTAAATACTACACAACACACATTAGTCTAGATTAGAATCACTTTTTCAGTGCTTCCATTTTGTAGCTTCTCAGGCTGCTATGAATTGTGTCAAAGAGAAATAACCATCAAAATAATTTGATCTTTTCAGCTACATCTTTACCTGTAAAATATTACTTCCTCCCTAAAGCTGTTCAACCCCCAGTGAGGAGATAGGTTTCTCATTTGGTTGAGTTTTGTGTCACATTTAACAGATTGTCAGGGCTGGAGAGAAGTCTCAGGATCTACGGCCCCACTTGTCCAGCCCTCCCCAACATGCAAGAGCATCCAGAACTACTACAGATCCACAAAGCAGAGCCAGTCTTTACAACAGCTGGGAAGGCAGCACAGCAATCTCCCTCAAGATTGCATTTCAACACTTTTCATCATTACCAAACACTCATGTGTAGAGACAAATTTAAAGAACTGACAGTAGCAAAAAACTGCATAGTAGGACAAAGAGCACTAACCTGGGAGTTGCGAGACCCAAGGCCAAGCCCCTGATCACCTTATGAACCAGACGATCTTGCACATGCTCTTAAGTCTTTTATTTTATTTTATTTTATTTTTTACTTATAACATATATTACCTTCTCTGACCAAATGCACATTAAACATTTTGCATATAACGTCTCAGTTTATTCATTAGGAAACCCCTTCCCCCGCTACATAGGTCCTATTATCCCCTCTTATGCCCATTGTTATTATCCTTGCTAATTTATAAAGAATTAAAATACAATAAACTTATGAAGGCTTCAAGAAAAAAAAAATTGTCCCTTGTGTAGTTCAGGTGCTGAAAAAAATCAAAAAGAAAAAATTGCAAAAGTAGTTAACATGCATTCATTGTCAATGAAATATCAATAGTCAAATATTTGAAAACATAATAAAGAGGGTCAAATGTCAATCACTGGGCATCAGCACACCATCTTTCAAGCGTGGGGATCCCTAGCTCAGATATGAGCTAAGACTTTTAATGTAAAAATATTTTTCATAACAAATTTTCCAATCAATCCAGTCAAATTTTGGAGGTCATATTTTTCAATCAATAAAGTCTAACAAAGTAGGATACTATGTGGAAAGAAGAAAAACAATGCTCCACTATAGTTTACAATAATCTATTGTATATTTCAAAATAGCTGAAATAATTCTAATGTTCCTAACCTGAAGAAAAGATGAATATTTAAGATGACGCATATCCCAATTACACTGATTTGATCTTTACAAATTATATGAATGTGCTAAATTATCACATATGCCCCAAAGATAAGCATATGTATTATGTATCAATATGAAAATAAAATTAATTTTAAAATGCTCCGAGATGCTGTATGAAGTGAAATACCAGCAAAACCAAGTAATGATTCTATGTTTGCTTCACCTTACAAAGAAGAGCTTGATCCACACAACATGAAACATTTCAGCTTTTCAGGAGGTAATGCAAGAAGGTAGAGGTACGTTGTTTAAATAGCTGCAGTACTAGAATAATTACTCTACCTCTTAACCATAAAGTAACCCTGATATCCATCAATCCTTTTTGGGTTATGATCCAGAAGTCATGGCAGATCTTGAGGCCCTGTAGTATCATTTTCTACATTATCACTGACCAGACTATAACTTCATAACTATAAAAAGATAGGCTGAATCCTACTATCAGACCACTAGCTGTCATTCATCTATTTCTTGTTAACATTTGGTACAGGAGTATGCATGCCTACACAGGCTCAGTTTGGACTCCAGATACAGAATTTATGATACCTAATATAAATCTAATTTTGTTTAAATCCTGTTGTCTTTTACTTTTACACAAAAATGACAAGATGAAAAATTTTGTTCATGAGTGATGAAAACTTTTGTTCATGAGTAAGATGCTATGTTAAAAAAAAAAAAAAAAAAAAAACCATAGCCAGACTCTGAGACTCTGACATTGTGAGGAAGAAAGCAAGCTTGGAGGCAAGGCCCAGCAGGCATAAGGGTCACACACACATAGTTTGGTGGGGGAGCCAGCAAGCAAATGTGTTGTCAAGGAATCATGGAGATTGTTAATGAAAAGAAGGCAGTTACAAAGCAGTATGTACAGTTTGATCTCATTCTACAAAAATACATACATATATACACATAAATGTGTCAGCCTGGAACTATATGGACTAAGGTATAAATAGGAGTAATCCCTGAGTAGTAGGATGTTTTCCTTTGCTTATTTTTATCTGTACTTTCTAACTTTCTTCAATGTAAAAACACTGATTTTATAATAATTAAAGGTTTTCCTAGTTATTTACTTAGATAGCTTTCTCTACACATCTCATAGTCTTGTTTCACTGCTCCATCTGCCATCTATTCATCATGGTCTCAACTGCAAGGCAAGGCTTGCATTTTCCCTTTTTTTTTTGAATGTTGGAAAGGGATCAATATTGAAGAATGTGCTAAAAGGCTGTGGTTTCTGTCTCTTCCCTGCCCTCCCCAACACATACATACACACGCACACATGCACACACACGGAACTGTGCTTCTAACTCAGAAATCTGTGAGTTATCTGAAGTTCATTTGTAAGCTTTTGGCCCAGACAAATGAATTAACTTCTCTCCACCTCAGATTGTTCAATTATTACATGTCGTTGACAATACATACCTTAAAATGTATTGAGTGAATTAAGTGAGAAAAAAATATATAAATACATCATAGACATTCATAAATGATAGAGCCCCAAAAAGCACACATGTGGCAATTGTATGGGGAAACCATTGCTCTTGGATGCTGACAAGTTGAACCCTGAGTCTCTCAGACTACTGAAGCTGAAGCCTAAATATGATTTCTTACCTACAAGAACTACTGAAGCAGTGAAAGAAAAGGTAACCACCTTTTGCTATCCACTTTCTTATTGCCAGGAAATAGAAAATTGTTTCCTGATAATATGACAAGAATGGAGATAGAAAAGAAGATGAAAATAAAGTGCTATCTCATTTCACAACTGCAAGGAAAAGTACACAAAGGTCTTGGTATTACAATGTAAATACCATAATATAGAAAAGGTGTTACAAAAGATGATTGCAGAGTTCATCCTAATCTGAATTCAAGAATCTACTACTGTTATAAACTGCCCCAACCCTCCTCTGTCCATCTCCAGAAGTGTTCACCAATATCTGTAACAGATTTGTCAAGAATGTGGTTTGCATAGAGTAAGTGAGAGAGAAGCCAGATTTATGGCTGGAGGTCAGATGAAAATTTAGGAGACAAGTTTCAAGGTGTGTGTGTGTGTGTGTGTGTGTGTGTGTGTGTGTGACATACAGAGGCTTCTCAACATACAATAGGGTTATGTCCCAATAAACCCGTTGTAAGTTGAAAATGTCCTATGCTGAAAATGTATTTAATACATACCAAACACCCTAGTTTAGTGTGGCTTACCTTAAACGCACTTGGAACACTTTTATTAGGCTACAGTTGGGCAAAATCATCTGGCAACACTGTCTACTATAGAGTGTTAGTTCTTTACTCTCAGGATTGCATAAGTGACTGGGAGCTGTGGCTCGCTACTACCGCCCAACATCTTGAGAGAGTATTGTACCTCATATCACTAGCTTAGGAAAAGATAAAAATTCAAAGTACACTTTCAATTGAATATGTACCATTACAAGTTGAAGAATCGTAAGTCTAGGATCATATATACTTGTTTGTGCAATGTGAATCCCGTCTTCACGCTTTTCTATGAAGCCCTCAGTAAAATCTGCATTGTTCACAAATGCTTTCATGCAAATAGATTCTTTATGATGAATTTAAAGGAGTGGCAGATGGTAATCATGGAGGTTGCCCTTGGGGCCAGCTAGCATATAGGTCACTTTACTCTGGATGAGTTGAAGGTCCTGCTTAGTGCCAATCAAACCAGTGTTGGCAAATCCCCACTGCTGCAATGTGATGTAAACATTTTTATCACTGACTTTCACCATTGATGTAGCCAGCCAAAGTAACGTGTTCAGTGATGTTATGCAGGAACTATCAAACTTACCCAACTCTCACTACTGCCCACCAGTCTGTGGTGCCCTCAGACTCCTTTCCTTGAACCTGGGGCCTCCTGGGTTCCATTCTTGCCCTTCTGTACTGAAGAATAATTGACCCTTTATTATCTCCAGAACAGAGTCTTTCTGAGCAGCCCTACAGACATTTTATTAAATGATGCAACTTAGTCATTTGAAACTAATTCTCTCATCAATTTTTAGAAAATTTCAAGACCAACTGTCACTTACAACCCTATACAATGCTTCTGGGGTTTCAAAAAATTTCCATCACTTTTCAAGTAAATTTTAAGAGTTCATGTCATTCTACTAAACTGAATTAAGTCCCTGCTGTTATAAGTAGACTGGCCTAGTGTAAAGGTCAGGATTTAATGTAACAAACAGAAGCTGCTCTAAGTTTTTCAATCTGTAAAAGATTTAACAGAGGGAATTGGGTTCTTTTAAATAGTGGAAAGTCTCAAGGGGTGAAAGTCAGGAGCCACCACTAGACTGTATTACAAAATCCCAACGTCATCATCATCATCACCTTGCAGTACTCAAAATAATTTACAAATTAACTGGCAGCCTAAAATATTTTTCCAAGATAAGATTTCTCAATTTTAAGGGAAGATCATATATACAATAAACATTTCAGGTAAAAGTATGGAACACATTTGGAGTAGATAGGCTTGTAAAGCCTAAGACCTAGAAAGAGGGATGTCTATATGTCTGGAGGTCTAGCCTTAAATAAGTGATGAAATTCTATTCAATATTAGAAAAGAAGAGCACAAGCTCCTTGAGGACCGAGGTTCTGCCTTTTTCTTGGTTCTGTCCCCAGCACCTGGTAGAGTACCTGACATGATAGGAATTCTACAAATAGGAATTCTATAAATTTTTAAGTGAAGAAATGAGTGAGTAAACATGGCAGGAAGCTGCTTGGTTCTTTGCCTCTCTGCCATCTCATCACATCCACATGTGATTTTGTGGGACATAATGTTTTCTTCATCAATCAACACAAAACCCACATTTGGCCCTTAGAAGTGTCTCTGTGATATTGAGTGAGTATCTTCCCACTAAGTGTTAGCACCCTCATTAGCAGAGAGACTAGGATCAGAGACTCTAAACATCTGTGACTAAAACTATATTAAATTGCTTTTTCATAAACAATGGTGAAAGGATTCCCTAGTCAATAAGTGGTGCTTAAATAAGTAGCTATCCATATGCAAAAGATTAAGACTGGATCCCTTCCTTACCACATACACAAAAATTAACTCAAGATGGATTAAAGACTTAAATGTAAAACCCAAAACTATAAAAATCCTGGAAGACAACCTAGGCAATACCATTCAGGACACAGGCACAGACAAAGATTTCCTTAATGAAGATACCAAAAGCAGTTGCAACTAAAGCAAAAATTGACAAATAGAATTAAATTAAACTAAAGAGCTTCTACACAGCAAAATGAACTATCATCAGAGTAAACAAACAACCTACAGAATAAGAGAAAATTTTTGCAAACTATGCATTTGACAAAGGTTTAATATCCAGCATCTATAAGCAACTTAAACAAATTTACAAGAAAAAACAAACAATCCCATAAAAAACTGGGTAAAGGACATGAACAGACACTTTTCAAAAGAAGACATATATATGGCCAACAAACATTTGAAAAAAAATCTCAATATCACCAATCATTAGAGTAATGCAAATCAAAACCACAATGAAATACCATCTCACACTAGTGAGAATGGCTATTACTAAAAAGTCAAAAAACATCAGACACTGGTGAGGTTGTGGAGAAAAAGGAACACTTATACACTGTTAGTAGGAGTGTAAATTAGTTCAACCATTGTGGAAGACAGTGTGGCTATTCCTCAAAGACCTAAAGACAGAAATACCATTCAACCCAGAAATCCCATTACTGGGTGTATACCCAAAGGAATATAAATCATTCTATTATAAAGACACACGCAGTGTATGTTCATTGCAGCAATATTCACAATAGCAAAGGCATGGAATCAACCTAAATGCCCATCAACGATAGACTGAATAAAGAAAATGTGGTACATATATACCAGGGAATACTATGCAGCCAAAAAAAGAATAATATCCTTTGCAGGGACACGGATGGAGCTGCAGGCTATTATCCTTCACAAACTAAAACAGGAACAAAAAAACAAATACTGCATGTTCTCACTTATAAGTGAGAGTTAAGTGATGAGAACACATGGATACATAGAGAGGAACAGCACACTCTGGGGCCTATCTCAGGGTAGAGGATGGGAGGAGGGAGAAGATCAGGAAACATAACTAATGGGTACTAGGCTTAATACCTAGCTGATGAAATAATCTGCCCAAACCCCCACAATACAAGTTTATCTATGTAACAAACCTGCACATGTACACCTTAACTGAAAAGTTTTAAAAATCTTTTTTTTTCACATTTTTTATTTGGAAGATGTTCTTATTTTGTTTGGTTTTATCTAGTTGCCTGCTTTAGTAAACTCTATGTTTCTTTGAGCCACAAATATGATGTTTTGAGATAGCATATGTTCCTAAGATATTTCTCATTTGTGTTAACATTAAACATGTTATAGGAATTTCCTGAGGCATCCTACCCACGTACAAGTTTTTCTTTCAGAAAAGTTTACCAAAATGGCCATAAGAGCAGACAGGGAAAGAGAGCCTGAATTAAAAGCAATTTTTTAAAAGTGGAGCATAAAGTGCCTCACAGTCAAAGTACTGCAACTGGTATTATGGACTAGAAATAGCAATTATAAAAAATTGAGAGGCAAAGTATATTCTGTACCCATAAACATACTGCTGATACAGATGAAAAATCTAAAACCTGAGCTTTTCAGAGTAAATTGCAGTCTTTGAAAAGACAGATCAAATTTGGGAAACTATTAAAACCTAAATTGAAATATCTCTCGTCTATCATCAATTTTGTCAGAAGTAATAAAAATCCTCAAGCATCTTTAACTAGAAGTAAATAATCCATTCTTGAGTAGTGGAAATACTGACATGCAAACCAATGCTATTAAAGATTGGACTAAAGAAAATCCTAGCTCAAAATATACAGACATACTAAAACCAAAAGAATAAAGGCTGTATTTCCATAATTACTTTCTTTCTGAGCCAGAAATAATTTGTGACTATAGGCTAATCTAATGTATTGCATTTAGATAGTTGTGGTATCATCAAAACTTTCAAATAGTGCCCATTAAGTTGCACAACAAACATAAATGTAACCTCAGCTAAGCAGAGTTCTTACCTTCCTAAGATTTATCTCAGAAGTTATTGCTGAATTGTGGTAAAATTAAGCTGAGAGTAGGAATGTTAAGTCAAAGAAGAAAGTATCACTCTTTTTGTCAAAGGTATAAGAATTTCTTTCAGGGAGGGAGCCATTTTTGTTATGAAAATTCCTACTTGGGTATGAAGCAGAAACAGTAATGCTAACCAAATGTTCTATGGCTTTCCTATATTTCTAAGACCTTTAAAGTTAGTAGAGTCATGTGGGGCATCTTCTGGCCAATGAGCTATGAGAAGTGAAACCATATGTCACTTTGACATAGAAGCATAGAAGAGCATTTGATGTGTTGAAATGCTGGAGCCCCTGTGAGCCCGGTTCCCTGAGTGGCTCTGTGGAGCAGAGACCCTTGATGACCCATACTGAACATCTACCAAGAGTGGAAAATAAAATTTTGTTGTCATAGCCTCTAGGATTTTAGAGTTAATTTGTTATAGAATATTCATCACACCTATTCTGAGTAATACAGATTAGAAGACCAGATCCTAAAAAGCCTGAGTACTCACAGTATTGATCTGTGCAAATAACGTGGTCTTAGTTCTAAAAAGGAAAAGAAAAGTAAAGACAAGAGGCAAGAAATGAAAGAAGGCTGTGAGCTATACAATGGTATCCCCATCCTAAAACTTCCAAATCTTAAGTAAATTCTGCATAAACTCACAAAATGCTTGTGGATTATCAGTAAAGCAGCTAATCTCTGCATGAGGGTGATACAGGAAGAGATTAGAAACAGCATACTTGCTCTCAGAAGCAGCATCAAAACAGTATTGGGAAGTAGCAGAAATCGTAGGCAAGCTTATTAGATCTTCATCCCATAAAACAGGGGGTTTGAGGCCTTCATGTGTCAAATTCAGGGTCAAGGAAGCCTAAGCTTTCTTGTTTTGTCTCAGCTATTGGACCACTTCTTTTAACTACAGAAAAATGTCTTTTATTTTAAAAAAAATTATTTTTACTTAATTCAATACAATCCAGTAGTTTGTGATCATAGAATCTCAGGATTTCAGAGTTAGAAAGATCCTTAAAAGTCAACTAATCTGCTTCATTCTATCCCCACTTTCTAGGATAATCCCACCAGGTAGCTTTTGATCTCTACTTGGACATGTCCAGTGGCAAGATATTCACTCTCTCTCAAAGGAGCACTTTCCATATATGCAGAGCTTTCATAGTCTGTAAATTCTCCCTTACATTGAACTGAAGTCTTTCTCCCTATAACTTTTACTCAGTGGCCCAAGTTCTACCTCTTAAGACGTATAAAAAAAAGTCTAATCCGTCTTCCATGAAATAGGCCTTCAAATACTTAAAGGCAGCAAAAATCATGTTCTCCTTTCTCTGCAAGTTACTTTTGGAAAAGCATTACTCATATTCTTACCACCAAGACTGGGTGTGATCTGTCCCCTTTTCTTCTACTAATTACTCTGCCCTTCGGAAATGAGTTAGATGGCAGGGAGGGGGAATAAGAGGGAATACTGATCATGTTAATATCAACCAAAGACCTAATTAAGCAAGATTTCTTATCTGCTCATTACCTCTTCATGAATCTCACCTCAAGGGTCCCATTAAGTAGGCGAGAACCACAGTTGCCTTTTGAGTAGATCAAGTAAGGGCTGCCCTCATGGTATCATTTGAGGCTATACCAGACAGGGCCCTCTGCCTTAAAATGCCAAATCCGACACAAAACATTTGGCTATTATCTCTTTGGATAATTGGGGTTTTCTCGATGCACTTCCACAAAAACAATTATGGGGATTTTTGTGTTGTTTTGGGGTTTTGTTTTCTTTTGAGACAGAGTTTCGCTCTCGTCACCCAGGCTGGAGCGCAATGGCATGATCTCGGCTCACCGCAACCTCTGCCTTCCAGGTTCAAGCAATTCTCCTGCCTCAGCCTCCTGAGTAGCTGGGATTACATGCATGCGCCACCACGTCTGGCTAATTTTTGTATTTTTAGTAGACAGGGTTTCACCATGTTGGCCAGGCTGGTCTCAAACTCCTGACCTCAGATAACCCACCTGCCTCGGCCTGCCAAAGTACTGGGCTTACAGGCATGAGCCACCACACCTGGCCACAATAACAATTATGAAACAACAGTTCTCTGGCTGCAGCCCATTCACCAAGGTAAGACCATCCATTCTCATCTGCTAACAACACTGCCAAGTCAAAGTTAAAACTGATATCACTGACCAGTTATATTTGGATGGCAGTGAAATGAGGAAATATTTCTCTTCCATACCTTTCTAGTCTCATTTATAATACATGCCCCCAATATATTATGTTCCCCATGTCTTATCAAGATTTCAAACAACTTTCAGATTTCTTTTCAGTCCCTGATTTCTACCACTCAGACTGAACTTAGAGAAACTCTAACAAAGAGACTTCCTGCAGATCCTCTTGCTCCGACTTCTCGGCATGTCTTTGGTCCAAATATGGGCTCCTCTTCCTCCCTCATGCAAATGGACTCTTAAAAATTAGGCCACCAAGTCTTCTAGAGATGTCTACACAAGTCTGAATTCTAGGGCAAAAATCGCTAAGGTTTAACTTGAGAGTCAGGATGGCAGATTCCTGGCTCTTAGAAGTTTTTAGTTTGAAGAAGATGAATTGCATGAATCATACTAGGGCAGAAAGAGTTCACAGTAGGTGTTTTGGTGACAAAGCACTTGTTCTATGTAGCCCAAAGGTAAATGCCAATACATATTTAAAATGGGGCAGGGAAATTGAAAATAAATTTGAACTTCCCTAATGTAAAGCTTGTGTTTCATATCCTGGCTCTTACCAACAGAGTGACCTTGGGCAAGTCATTTAACCTTTCTGAGCCTTCATTTTCTCACTCTAAAATGGAGATAATATCAATATTGTCCCCATCACTCCCAACCCCTTTACTGTTTAGTAAGAATTACATGAGTAAAATATGTAACTAGTGCAATGCCTGGTACAAAAGAAGAAGTCAGTTAATATTAGCTCTTCTTTCCCTACCAGCTCAGCTCCTTTCCTATTCCTTATCCAGGAAATACAGAAATATATGGATTCACCATAGAAGCTGGACCCAGCTCCTCAGATGCAGCAGATGGAATGGCCTACTCTGTAACAACCCAGGATGGGGTAGATGTTCTCCTTCAGGGTGACTGAAGAGTCACCCTGTGAGCCTCAGAATGAAATATAAGAAACCAGGTTCCATGAGGACTGGCTGCAGCCACAAACTACAGGTCAGTGTTCACTGGTGATCGGTAGGAAGGGAGAGGGATTTACAATATTTTTTCACCCAGATGAAAATAGGCATTCATAAAATGATTTCCCCTTCCCCCAGAAAAACAAGGAGTTTGTGCCTGTGCATGTAGTGCATCTCTTTGTCTTTCTATCCAAGAAATCCAGTACCTTTTACAAAGTGAAGATAAAATAATAAAAATATCTAACAGCGGAGGAAGATGCAGCATCAGCTCAGCATAGTATAACACAAAACAATATACCCTTAGATAAGAAGCACTTGATATAAATGTATGTAGAAGCCCATGAATAATTATCCAATATGGAAAGGAGAATGGATAAAAGTTTTAATGTCATATCTTCCTTACTTGCCATTTTCCCCGTCGTGTACCTCAAAAAAGGGAATAATTTTTTTTTGATAAATAAAGCCAGGGTTCTTCGGCCTAACCCCTCCACCCTCAAGCATCTTGCTAGGGAATGGCAAGGCATTAACTTAGAGGGGAGGCTGCCACCTACTGGGCCACCAGTAACATCCTTCAATATTTTTTGTTGGCCTTTCTAGGTCTCCCCTTAACAATCCCAATTCGACCTGAAGCTGCTTTGTTAGTGACAGTGACAACAGCGTAGCCCAAGATTTGGCTATATAGAAATTTAAAAGCTGCGGCATAAATTAATCATATGACAACGTCTTACAAACTTTGCAGCAAAACATTTTTGCTTTCAGCCTCAGAGACCCTGCAAATTGAAAGGGAAAAAGAAACCTTTCTCTAAATTTCTCTGTAGTTTTCTGAGGACAAAGTGCTTTAATAGTCGGTAAGTGCTGCTAATTGCTCCCCAGACAGCCCTAATCTAGCCATTTCCTCCCTGCCTTTTACTCCATAAATCCTTCAGAAAACTAATATATTTGTTAGCATTCCCCAAAAGTACCCACTGGATTCGATTGGTTTACATGTTATAAATAGTTTTGCTACATCTACCCATTTGAAAGAGCCTATTTCTTTTTTCTCGATAAATCTTCTATTATTGATACTCAAAATAACTTCAGGTTTATCATTATATTGCCAAGATCAACCACCAAATTATCTTTCTTTGTCTTTTTCTTTTTTATTTTTAGAATCAACTGCCTGTACTCAATACCAACCAGAAAATATGAGATCTCTGCCTCCAACCAGTTATACGCCTTTGGACAAGTCATTATGCCTTGGATTTTTTATTTATGAAACAGGAATAAGAAACCTGCCCTATATAGTAATAGTGACTTTATTGTGTAATAGACTTATAACAGACTTATAATAATAATAGTGGCTATACTTAATATGTGTGCACGTCACTGCTCTTTCATGATAAAGCACTTCTCTTATTCTGAATGCTCCAACAACCCTGTCTATGAAACAGGAATCAATCACCCTAAAAAAGAAAGTAGAGATTTTAACCTAAGGTCAACCAAGGAGTTGAATTCACACTGGGAAACTACAGTCTGTGCCAGGGCTATTTCTACTGCCTCCTGCTATTGCTCTTGAGCAATAGATGGAGTTATACATGTGAATACATTCAATAAAGATGCAACTACACGAAAATTCACGTTTCATAAGGAACAAATACTACCCTTTCAAATGATAACTTGGAATAACTGGCCTCCAATGAACACTCAGTACTCTGGGATTTAGAAATATTTGCCTATACAAGCAGGCAAGCAAGATTGACAGATAAATAGGTAGGTAGGTAGGTAGGTGGACAGATGATAGATGATAGATAGATAGATAGATAGATAGATGATAGATAGATAGATAGATAGATAGATAGATAGATAGATGGATGTTAGAGCGCTCTTCTTTTCTGGTTCTTTTTCATTTCAGGCTTTTTCCCCCTGCATGTTTGCAGACTGCTTAATTACTTCATTGGGCTTTGGAACTCATATATTACAGATACATGATCATCCAAGTCATTACCTGCATATTCTCCCATTAAGAATAATTATAGCTCTTACCATCACTGCCCACATACTTATGTCCTGCAGGCCTGGGCACACTGAAGTAATCATCTTTCTAAAATGATCTTGATGGGCAAGTGTTATATGTACCATCAGCAATAAGCAAGATGAGGTGGGAAGATTTCCATCTCCTCCATTATTGAGCGGCTTGAAAATCACATTCCCATTATTTCATCACAGTGCCATGCAGGACACTAAGGTGGTTTATGTTCTCCCAAAAAGCGAGTTAGTGCTAAGTGCGGAGATGAGACCCATGGGATGCTGAGTTGTATCTGCCTCTCCGTGGATTATCTTTCCGAGCACGTACACATCACCTATTTCCTGGCTCAATTTCATTGCCTACAAAATGGGATTTATAAGATGCTTTAAAAATGTCCGATCATCAAATCTGAGATGGGACAGTCTTACAGATGGCAGCATAGCTGCTTTCTTCTTTTGTGACAAAGTCTCGCCTTGTTGCCCAGGCTGAAGTGCAGTGGTTTGATCTCGGGTTAATGCAACCTCCACCTCCCAGGTTCAAGTGATTCTCCTGCCCCAGCCTCCTGAGTAGCTGGGATTACAGGTGTCTGCCACCATGCCTGGCTAATTTTTTGTGTTTTAGTAGAGATGGGGTTTCACCATGTTGGTCAGCCCGGTCTTGAACTCCTGACCTCAGGTGATCCACCCGCCTCGGCCTTCCAAAGTGCTGAGATTACAGGCATGAGCCACTGCACATGGCCAGTATAGCTTTTTATACTGATGAAGTGCCCATACTCTGGGGTTCTGGCTCCTCCACTTTATCAACTCTATAACCTTGGGCCTGTTACTTAACCTCTCTAAGCCTCAGTTTCCACATATGTGAAGAAGAGGTAGTTAATAGCCCATTTCCCTTAGAGATTCAGTGAGATCTTTCTTGTAAGGCACTTTGTCCAGTGCCTGGTGCAGGTGATGGTCCAGCCAACATTAGCTAATATTATTATCAAGATTAAACTGAAAGAGTCTAGGGGCTGTTCAACAGAGCTCAGGCAACACATCTAAATTAAAAACATTAACTGTCTGCCAGATAATAATTGAAAGACATTGTGAAGGGGGTCACATATTCTTTTAATCAGTGAATCATGAATGAGTCCAATTTCAAAGGTAAGAGACAAGCTAGCAGATGTTTGAAAAAAATATTAGAGCATACCCAAGAAAAACGTATTTTAATAACTGGTTAGTGAATAATCTGCAATTGGTTGTAATTACTTATTCTTACGTATTAAAAAGTTTTTTATTTTTTTCATACAAACAAAAAGCATTCACTGTTAAATTTTTTAGATTTTAAATTAGCAGTTAAGAGTTTCCAAAAGCTATTGTTTCTACCTACAAACAAGGCTTAATATTTGTTGTAAGTCATTCTGCTAGCTTTCGGCCAGGTTTTCTCTTATGACACTTTCCATATACAATAAATAATGGTTTTGCATATACCTTTTCTCTATATACTGCTCTTTTCACTAAGCCATGTCTAGCAAATACCTTTCTATATCAGTTAATATTCCTTGTCATCTTCTTAATGGCTACATATAGCCATTAATATATAGTGTAATGTATTTCACCAAGTGTTTATTGTTGATTATTTAGGTTTGTTCCCAAATAGTTGTCATGAATATCCATGTAGCTGACTCTTTGGATAAATTTCTGAAAGTGAGTTTCCTAGATCAATAAGAATACACTTTTTCCCCACAGTTTACTTTTAAATCCCATATTTTTTAATTGATTTGTACATGTAGACACGTCTTCATCTTAACTGGAATTTGGTGTCCCCACTGGAATAATGTGTGTGTTTCTTCTACAACAGACTGTCTTTGAAGCAGGTTCTACTGGTGCTACTTGGCCAGGCTGCAAGTAGGAAATGACCAAGGGCTATGAACACAGTGTCTACCTGGGCCCCAGTAGACTAAACATGTCACATTTATAACCTTCTTAGCTGTACTTCCCATAGCTAGGGACAGCATAAGCTTAAGGTGTGCTAGCCACTATACTCAACTGATATAATTATCTAAATGTCAGACTAACTTGGCTTTCCAGGACACATTTAGTGTCCCTGATTTGATAGTCTGTGTTCAAAACAGTTTTTGAAAATTCAACCATTCTTGTAAAAAGTTATTTGAAAGAAAATCTTGTATACACTCTGTAGAATATCTCCAGAAGGATGTGTAAGCAACGGGACAGGATTTGCCTCTGACTAGGGGAATAGAGAATAACAGAAGTGGGTGAGAGACTTACTTTCCACTGTATTCTTTTGCATAGTTTTAATTTCTTACATATACAGGTTTAATTTCTTACCTTATTCAAAAGGGAAATTTTTAAGCAAGAAAGATTGAGCCCAAAAGAAACAATGCATGCATTTAGATGCTTTCTCATTGTCAACTACTGGATTAGTAAAACATAAGCAAATAGTAAAGCAACTGAACGACTTTACCAAAAGGGCATGGTCTGGTAGTTAAGAATGCAAGCTCTGAAGTCAGACACTCTTGCCAGGCTCCATAATGCAGCTCTCTTACTTACTAGTTATGTGATCTTGGACAATTACTAAACCACTCTGTATATCAGTTTCCTCATGTATAAAATGGGACTAAAAATGGTACCTACTTCATAGTGAATTGTATTAAATGAGTGAATACATAAAAGCCCTTAGAACAGTTATCATGCAGTGCCTATCATTGTATATTAGCTATCATTATTGTTGTTGTTGCTATTGTTCTTCATTTGATTTGTACAATGCTATAATTATAATAACAAAGAACTCCCCCTGTGATTTATAGATTTTGGAAACTAGAAGGGCATATGTACTGTGAGTATTTAGCTGATTCTATGATGTCACTTACAACTATGCAAATAGTCCATGGGAGAAAGGAGTTAGGAAGCTTCCCCTTGGTGGTGATTCCAAATTCGCAAATTGCTGCAAGTCTTTGTGAGAGTATGTGACTCAAACTACTTCACATCAATATGGCCTATGAATAGATTTTGTAAGTCATTCTGTTTGGGGAGTTTAGTTTCGTGTTGTGTGTGTGTGTGTGTGTGTGTGTGTGTATTTGATGTGATTTTGTTTCTTTTTTGAGCATACAGGTACAGTGGTTAAAACACATGGCAAAAGAAAAGCTGCAGTACCCATTTAATTTGATCATGTCTTAAAGAACTATATTTTTAAGAAAGGTGTTTTCAAATCAGTATTTGCCTAAGGAAACCATTCACAAGCTAAGAGGGCATTAAATATTCCGGAAAACATTCTAATCCCATTCACTGTGAATAATGTGCTCAGTCATTGGAAATGTATTGCTGGAAAAGCAGGTGATATGGTGACAGGGACAAGTAGACTCTGCTGTCACACAAACCTAGATACATTCTTTTGCCCAACACTTTACTGAACATGATAAACAGAGTGCTGTTATACCTGTTTTATGGGTGACCCCTGCTTCCCTATTTCAGTGTGGCTCTGCGCAAGCTGCCAAATCATCAGAATGGGATCTCCACTTCAGGGTTTTAGGTTCAAGCCATCCCAAACTCAGGTAAACAAATTTAATGGATGAAAATACAGAAGACTCCTAACGTCCATGAGGACTCTGTTCTGGAGTCTTAGTAGATTCATCACTGTGTCTCTCCCACAATAGGTGTCCAATAAGCATTTATTGAGTGAGTCCTCAAATTCATCATGTGGATATTACATAGTATTTCCCCATAAATGCAGGCCAATCTCAAATGCCCTGGACATGCAACACCTTCAGGCATCACAAGGCTGTGTTGTTTAGTCCAGAGTCCTTCCTCCACTGCTTATTTGATTGCCATAGATGATTCAGACAGAGCAAAGGCTAAGACTTGTGTCCAAACAAAAAAGTCTGCTTAGAAAACATTTTCATTATATAAACACAGTTTATGGTAAGCTTAGAATTCTGACTCTCAGGACTTCCTATAATAACTGCTTTAAAAACAAAGTGAATATTTGTTTGTCTCATTTTACTAAATTGTTCAAAATCCAAAAAGTCTGAAAAAGTAGGCTCCTGATGAATAATCTAATAGAACATCTAAAACCAGAGACAAATGTCTGTCCTACCTTCCTTGGACTACATGAGCAGTGTCCAGCTTGCCAGTACAGAAGAAAGCAATGATCGACACTATTCTGTGCACGACACTGTTCAGTATTTCCCTGTGGAATACACATTTTCTTTGAACAGTGATATAACTGCATGACATAACTTTGAAGAAAGAACATTTAGAATGTTTTATAAAACTTTTGAGCAAAGATTGAAATAACTACATTTAAGCCACCTAAATTAGAATTTACCAAGACACCAGATCCAGATATTTTAAGATAAATATTGTAGTGAAACACTTAGACACTGAGGGATGGGATAATGTAATTTTCCTGTCAGTGGTCACAAGCTGCATGACATTACATTATTAAATCTCCCCCAGAGACAGAGAACAGCTAAGTTCCTGAGATACAATCTGTCTTGATAATATTAAAACTGATGGTCATGGTTCTTTGGGGCTTGTAGATATTTTAATTATAGTATATTTGCTTTATAATTTTAACTGAGTTTATTTTATAAACATTTTTATGAAGAAAGAAATCTATTTAGGCCAGCAGATGGGAAATAAATCTTCACTATCTCTTTGGTCCGCTAGTTTACATTTAGAACATCACATGTTTTCTGAAAAGCTCTTGGAGGTATATACTCTTGTTATGGTCCTGCAGTGAGTTATCACTTACTCTGAAACACACAATATATCCGTCTTGCCCACTAACTGGTGTCCTATTCCAATTCCCACAAATTAACTCAAAATATGTTACTTTGACACAAACAAAGCATTATTTTAACTATCTTATGCTTTAAATTTCCAACTAATATTTTTCTTTAGCCAATATTTATTGAAAACCTATTATATGCCCAATGTTGTATTACTTAATGATATTTTTTATCCCAAACATATCTGAAACTTCTAATATAAAAATTTATTCTCAAAACTGAGAACTTATAGGAAAAGCCTCAGGGTCAGAGAGTAAAAATATGAGATTGTGGACTTTCATCCCAGCTACTTCAATAATCCATAATATGGGACAGAAGTCATCACATGTCTCTGTGCCTCTGTTTCTTCACCTGCAAGAGAGTAGTAAGTAATTTTCTTTGACCTGATTTCAATGGTTAGGAGAAATAGCTAATAAAAATTTTGCAAAGCATCATGAATATTGAAAAGTGCATGATCATCATGATTAATAATAATGCATATAGCTCAAATATTGAAATGACTCTCTGGCACCACTCCAAATCAAGAAATATAAGCTCTGGTCTTGCATAGTAATGAAAAGAAGCAGTGTGAGATACTCTTATTGTCCTAGTTTGAATGAACATAGTGATTAATATCTTTAATTATGGACCATATTCTGTAATATCGCGTGCGTGCATGTGTATGTATGTGTGTGTGTTTTAAACTAAATGTATTGCAGTCCTCTCAATAATACATCAAGGGTTCAAATGGAACCATTTCCAAACCAGGCGGACATTTATATGTCTGTACCTAACCTTGGAATGAATGTTCATTTTGATAGAGAATGTTAGCAGGTAGGAGTCCTTAGTTTAAAAAAGCAGGCTCTGATTTCATAGATCTCCAAATCTGTCATCTTCACGTTAGCTGACTGCCTGGCACTTAATGAGAAAAACAAATTGCTTTTACTTTCTATGTAAGACATTTGCATTTAGAATTTTTGGGGGCTCGTAAAAGGTTTATAAAGCAACCACTCAAATCATTCTACCTGCATTTTTCACCTAAAAGGGTCCTTATGAAACCTTACGGTAAATTTAATAACCTTCTTCAATAAACATGAGCTTTTATGAGTGTGACATACCTAAATAGATTCAATGGTCTGGGAATAAAATCTGCATCAGTAATATTTTCAGTTCCGTAATATCCCACATATTTTTTAAAAGCCACTTACAGAGCAGACCACTGCATAAGGAAAAAAAATCAATCTCCAAGTTTAAGAAAGCAACTGGTCAGTGAACACCTGGGTGACTCATTAAGTTAAATGTGAAATGTCCTGATGTGTACAACATCGAGCTTCATAATATTCAAACATTAGCATCTGTCATTTTCTTCCATTTTCTGCAGTGCACATTATAGAAATAACTTTAGAAATGGCCTTCAGTAATCATTCACACTGGGTGTTTTCAGGAGAGGGACCTTCACATGAAACAGTTCCCCATTTCAATCACCTCCAGAGGAAATTCTGCTTGGGTGAACCTGCTGACATGAGTCCTACCGCCCCGGGTATCTCATAGCTTTTTTCACCAGTTAAGCTACCAAATTAGCCATGAGACTGGGACCTCATTTCTCCCATTGCTGGTATGTATCAGTGAGGAAGACAGGAAAATGCTAGTGACTTTTTTATAGCTGCTGTATAACAAGAGAATGAAATGTCAAAGCCCTGGAAACTCCATCTTTCTTAGTCCCATCAAAGCTCATCTAGCTCCTGCTGGTCCTGGGACTTGCACTCACCTTCAACTTTGCCTTGCTAGCAAGTGGCAATTTAAAATTCAACGACTCAAAGCAGTCCAATGAGTGAGAACATCCTGCTTATCGACTCAGTATTTACCAAACATCTACTTGTGCCAAAGGCTTGAGCAAGCATTCAGCGTGGCCAACCCTTACACCTTGAGGTAGCTCACTTCCCACAATTAGACATACCCTTGAGAAGTTGCATGTAAATTGCGTCCTTGATAACTAGTTCATATTTATAACACACCAAGAGAGTGTGTTTTAGAACATGATAAATTCTTTTATAAGTTTTTTAAATTCTTAAAATTATATCTTTTTAAATCACGCTTTCCTTGCTTAAGGTAGACTAGATAGGGGGACAGAGATAAATTAAACACAGACAAAACCACAAATTACTTTAAGATTTTATTTGTATCTTCTCTCACCCCCTCATATCTTTTAGCAGAATTTCTAGCCAGAACCAAATGGAGGAAAAGTTGTCCGACAGTGAAAAGAGCTCTGTTCCTTCTATATTTTAGTTCAAACTTTATTTTTCAAGTCATTACATTATAAAGACAGAAGCAGCAAGATTGTAAGAAAAAGAGCTGGGGATAAACATGAGACCTCAGGAGGAAATGGTCCATCTATGCTTTGGGCCTTCTACTACCCTTTTCTAGATCCTCTCCTTGTCTTCAATTCTCTGAAGCTTGGGATCCAAAAGCACATAGAAGCTGAAGATGATGAGCCTCTGCTTCCATACCCTTTTCTTCTCCAGACAACCTCAGCCTAGAAGTAGCAGAATTGCCCAGCCAATCTGTCCTTTTAGCTTAGGCTCCACATCCTCAGACCCAACCTCTTCCTCTGTTTTTTCTTGCCATCTGGGTGACCTAAGGGGCTCTGAGGCAGGAAGGCCTTCTGCATTTTGGAGACTCCTGCGGTCAGATGCTCAGACAAAGCAGAGTTAGGCACTTCTAGAACGCCCAGCCCTCGCCTTAAAATCTTCCTTCCTGCCTGCCCTTGGGACTGTTGCCACAGAGCAGCAATTGGTCCAAAGGCTGACAAAGAAAACAGAATAGATGGGAAAGGATTCTTCTTAATCAGCAAAATAGATCATTGTCCCTAAATAGACAAGAATTGGCAAGTCAGTACTTAAACTTGGTTTTAAAACTTGTTCATAGGGCCTTTAGACATGCCTGCTGCCCACCTGGAAGTGGCAGGATATTTGTCAGGATCCTTGCCAACATGACCAGGGGTCCATCTTAGTGCCAAAGGGCCCCCCTGTGACCATATGGTTTTCCCAAGGCCTACATAGCTGTGCCTACTGAATGTTCTATTCCCAAGAATCAATGAAGCCTACTGCTCCAAATTAGTGCATTTTAAAATGACCAAATAAAATGAATGAGGTGATGATACAGAGAAAAGAAAACATTTAAAGATAATGAGCACAGAGCACAGCGCTTCATTCTATACAGGGTAGGGGAAAGGTCAGTAAATTTAGCACACACATAATAGTCCTCGCAAATCATCTCCTAATTAAACCACATCCAGCCAAAATGTACTGGTTTAACCTTTTCATTCTGTGCTTCTCATCATATTTATGAACCACTGCCTCTCAACAGAAATGGAAAATGTGCCCATTCTGGAAGCCTTGCGGCTAGGTGTGCTTCTAGATGCATTCCTGCAGGACAGGAGGAGACAGCGCCTGGCACCGTCTCTCCAAGTGCTGGGAACAATTCAGAGTCTGACTGTACAATCAGAAACCATAATCCAAACATTTCAGGCTGATGTCTACATTTTCAGTGCCAGAGTTACACATACTTAGAGGTAAAAGGTTTTGGGTGTGGGTTTGGTTTGGTTTTGAAATGACAATAAAATAATTGATCCCTTCTAAAACAGTAGAGCTGACCTCAATAAGAAACAGGTCTCACTTGGATCCTGTCCAAGAGAGTGTGATTTGGTGATTTATAAAAAAACCTTGTCCAAAGGCAATTTAAGTATAAGGTAGTCCCTAGGCATGGGGATACTAAGAATAAAGAACACTTGAGAAACTGCTAGGGCAGAAATTCCAAAAGAATATTTCCAAATACATAGTTTCTCAGGAACAGTATATTGATACCCAACTTAGGGCTTTGATTTGGAAAAGCCACAGGGAAGTGCATTGCCCACTGAATACTGTCATTTTGAACCTCTGTGACACTGTACTAACCCTACTCTAAACAAAGAGTGCAGAAAATGAATTAGTAGCCTGAGCTTTCACATAACCTTCTCCATAATTTCAGGTCCACTCCAGCCAGTGTGCAGCCTTCTACCCAAAAGCGTCAGTCACTTTGATCATCAGCACATAAAGAGTCAGAGAACTTTGGCAGAGCTAGGATGAGGTGTGAGGGGAGCTAGAAGGATGGGTAAAACGGCAACCAGATTTAATTACTCTGGTGTCTGCCTGAGTAAATACAATAGATAACATCTATTAAATGCTTTCTGTGTGACAAACACACTTTTATGTACTTTATAGTTATTAAACCATTTAGCCTTCATGACACTCCTACGAGGTAGGTATTATTGCTATACTTCTCTGTGGTGAGAGAGAGATTAAATAATTTCCCTAAGCTCACATAGCTAGGAAAAGGGGGAGCCACCAGATTGTGAATATCTCGAGGACACAGTGATATTTTATTCAACTCTATATTCTTTAATTTAATTTAATTTAATTTTAAGTTCTTGGATACATGTGCAAGATGTGCAGGTTTGTTACACAGGTAAATGTGTGCCATGGTGGTTTGCTGCACCTAACAACCCATCACCAGGTGTTAAGCCCCACATGCATTAGCTATTCATCCTGATGCTTTCCCTCCCTTCACTCCACTGACAAGTTTCAGTGTGTGTTGTTCTCCCACCATGTGTCCCTGTGTTCTCATCATGCAGCTCCCACTTATAAGTAAGAACATGCAGTGTTTGGTTTTCTGTTCTGCATTAGTCTCCTGAGGATAACGGTTTCAAGCTCCATCCATGTCCCTGCAAAGGATATGATCTAATTCCTTTTTATGCCTGCATAGTATTCCACTGTGTACATGTACCACATTTTCTTTATCCAGTCTATCATTGATGGCATTTGGGTTGATTCCATGCCTTTGTTATTATGCATAGTGCTGCAGTGAACATATGCATGCACATATCTTTATGATAGAACGATTTATATTTCTTTGGGTATATACCCAGTAATGGGATTGCTGGGTCAAATAGTATTTCTGGTTCTAGGTCTTTGAGGAATCACCACACTGTCTTCCAAAATGGTTGAACTAATTTACACTCCCACCAACAGTGTAAAAGTGTTCCTATTTCTCCATATCCTCTCCAGCATCTGTCTCCAGATTTTTTAATGATCGCCATTCTAACTGGCATGAGATGTTCTAAATGTGGTTTTGATTTGCATTTCTCTAACGACCAGTGATGATGAGCTTTTTTCATATGTTTGTTGGCCTCATATATGTCTTCTTTTGAAAAGTGTCTGTTCATATCCTTTGCCCACTTTTGAATGGGCTTGTTTGTTTTTTTCTTGTAAATCTGTTTCAGTTCTTTGTAAATTCTGGATATCAGCCCTTTGTTAGATGTGTAAACTGCAAAAATTTTTTCCCATTCTGTTGGTTGCCGATTCACTCTAATGACTGTTTCTTTTGCTGTGCAGAAGCTGTGGAGTTTGATTAGGTCCCATTTGTCTATTTTGGCCCTTGTTGCCAATGCTTTTGG